>LS990916.1:9459400-9496900 GCA_900464855.2 Musa schizocarpa | reverse complement strand
GAAGAAGATTTGCAGCGAATCCTCGAAGGATTCTGGACTATCCGCGGTCATCCAATGATTCTCGACGTTGGTCTCTCGATGTCCGTTTGGAGTTAGATAGCTCTGAGTCTATTCCATTATGGGTATCCTTTCAAGGAATGCCTCTACATCTTTGGAGTCGACGTTTTATTGCAAAGTTATGCAGCACTCGGGACAGCCACTCTACATCGACAAAGCAACAGCAGCTCGGGCGAGATTAGCATTTGCACGAGCATGTGTGCTGGTTTCTTCCGATGAAGATCTTCCTAATGAGGTTTTCTATCGTGATCTTGGCGGGAACACTTTTCGGAAGGTACATGTCTCATATTCTGGAAGCCTAACGATGTCGGCGTTGCTTATCTTTTGGTCATCCAAATGGAGCTTGTCGGCAAACCCCAAATCAATCACAAAGGTCTATCGACCACGTCAGCGCCTCAAAGCAACAAAGTGATTCTTCTCTAATGGCAGCAGCACCGATGGTGGCAAAAAAAACTATTGAGCATTCCGACTCGCAAGGAAAGCACCACGGACAGAAGGACAATTCCAAAACTTTATCGTACCTATAATGTCGAGCCTTCCACAATGAGAGGTTTCCCATGGTACTAGTGGACGGGAGAAACATAAGTGGGAACTTCATCTCTTCCAACATCATCGGATCCATCCACACTAGCTCAACGAACTTCAGGTCCAAGCAAATCTCGCTAGCAAGGATATTATTCCTCAACAAACTCAAGGCCACAAACAAACATTGCCAACAAGGATATTCTGTCTCAACAAACTCATGCTCCAACAAACCTCTATAGCCGGACTGCTCCAACAAGTACTATCCGGGATATTGTGATGCAACAATCTTATCGAGCTTCAACAAACCCTGCCAATCAAGACCACATGATTCAAGGTATTTTAAAGTTTAAAAATCTGCAAGCTGTAGATGAAGTGGATAAATATAGGAATAAAGCCATAAAAGGTAAGGATATTGTGCGGGAGGAAAATACAAAACCGAAAGATAAGAAAAAGGATGGTACAATCCATCCAAAGTTAAGTAGGATGAATACCTTACTATCTTTTTTACTAATGAAGATAACATCTTTGGAATGTTCATGGGACTTAATAAGCCGGAGAAATGTCGGGGAGCTCAATAGAATAATCAAGTTTGCCGCATGTGATATTGTTATTCTAGTGGAAACAAAAATTAAACAATCGTTCAAGCTCAAAAAAAATTTAATATGGTAGGGACATGAGCTGTTTACCAATGACTCAAATGACAATTTTGGTAGAATATGGGTCTTATGGCATCCTAACTCTATTAATGCTTGGTTTATTTGACTCTTGATCAATTCATTCATCTTAAGGTAGAGGATAAAAAAGAATGGTGTCAATTCAATTTCCTTTGGTATATATGCTTCAAACAGTATGTAAGAAAGAAATACTCTTTGGTCCTGAGGACTAATATTGTAAATGGCTGTCTCAATGTACCTTGGATTGTTCTTGGAGACTTTAATACTGTTCGGTACACAAATGAAAAACAGGGTGGTAGACAACTTTCAGAAAGCCAGCTTCAAAAGTTCAATGATTACATTGACACTGCAGCATTGTTTGATATGAAATCTGTGGGTAATTGGCTCTCTGGAGTAATCAAGGTGCTGCTAACAGAAAAATAATGGCTCGACTTGATAGGTGTTTGATTAATCATGAATGGTTAACAGTTTACCCAGATTCACTTCTTGAGTATGGTGCTCCTTTGTTTTCGACCATTCTTTAATGTATATACATAGAAAAAAGCGACACCAAGAGGCAAGAAACCATTTAGATTCTTTAACATGTGGAGTACTCATCCTCAATTTCTTGATGTTATCGGATCTGCTTGGAATGTTAATGTGCATGGATCCCCCCCTTACATCTTATGTCAAAAGCTCAAAGCCTGTAAAAGCAGCACTAAAGGAGTGGAATACAAATACCTTTGGCAATATTAACACCGAGTTCAACTTTGCGAAAGGAACTAATGTCTTTGCAACATGAGCTGCAACTTCACCAAATGATGAAAAATATTATCTACAAAGAGGCAGAAGCCAGAAATAACTTCATGCAAGCCTTAAAACAGGAGGAAAGTTTTGCAAAAGCGAAGTCTCTCGACAACATTGGCTTACACTAGGGGATTCCAATACAAAATTTTTCTATGCTTCAATTGCTACTCGAAGGGCTATTAACCAGTATCAATAAATGCGAGAGACAAAGATGATAATCTTATTGAGAAGTTGGATGAGGTTAAAGCACACCTGAAGCAATTTTTTTATTCCTTACTCAATCAAGTCGGGAAACCTAATAACATTCATGTGGAGCCGACTAGAAAACTTGATTGAAGCTATTTCAATCCTCAATGCCCCAATTCTGGATGACTAAATTGTATGTGTTGTCTTTAAGTCACCAAAGCACAAAAGCCCAGGTCAGGATGGATTTCCAGCTGAATTTTACCAAACTGCTTGGTCTATTATTGGAAATGATGTGATCAAGGCTTGCCAACATTTTTTTCTCTTCAGGTCATATTCTTAGAGAGATGAATTGCACTTTTATTTCCTTAATTCAAGAATGAATCGGGGCTGATTCACTAGAGAACTATCGACCCATATCATTATGCAACTTTATTTACAAGATCATCTCCAAAGTATTGGCAAATAGAATGCAAAAGGTAATACACAAGATCATTAGCCCAAACCAAGCTGCTTTCATCAAAGGGAGAAGTATACATCATAACATTTTGCTTGCTAATGACTTGGTCAAAGATTTGCATTCAAAAGCAAGAGGGACAAAAATATGTTTTAAAGCTGATTTCTGGAAAGCCTTCGATTCAGTTAATAGGAAGTTTATCTATAAGATGCTCCTCGATATGAACTTCCCACAAAGCAATGGGTTAATTGGATTCAATCTTGCACGAAACTCCAAAGTTTTCGATACTCTTTAATGGCTCACCAATTGGTTTTTTTGGGAGCACTGAATGGCATCCAACAAGGTGATCCACTCTCTCCGTATCTTTTACTATTGCGATGGAAGGACTTAGCTGTATGTTGGAACACGCTTGATCTTAAATGGCAGCATTAAGGTACCCATTCTTTGGTTACGTTTCATATATCACATATAACATTTGCAGATGACTTACTTATCTTTCTCCAAAATGAACCAACTTCAAGAAAGAACCTGGCTACTATTATGAATGACTTTGGTATGGTTTCGGACTTCAGTTAAATCATCTGAAAAGTAAAGTATATATGAGCCCTTACGTTGAGGATAATGTCTTTATTGCACAAACTTTGGGGTTAGTGAGGGAAGCTTGCCGGTTCCTTATTTGGGTCTCCCGCTCATATCCACAGCATTCACAAAACCCTTTGTCGACCTATCTTGCAAAAAAAATAAAGAATAGAATTTCTTCTTGGAAAAAATAGGTTTCTATCAAAAGCGGGACGATTTCGAACTCATCCGTTAGGTATTGCACTCCTACTCTATATATTGGTGTAATGCATTTCTTCTACCTTTGGACTTCTCCAAGATATTGAGCGGTTATTAATGAACTTCTTACGGAATGGCACAAATGATAAGGCAATGCATATGGTAAATTGGGATAGCATTTGTAAAGAAAAAGATGAAGGGGGGCTAAACTTGAGAAATACTAGAGATTGGAATCAAGCATGTGCGGTGCAGCAATTGTGGGATCTTTTGCAAAAAAAATGTTCCTTATGGTCACTTTGGGTTTTCTGCTAGGTATCTTTCAAAAGAATCAATCTGGGAAATTTCAACAAGAACATACCACTCTGCAGACTTGGAAAGGAATTTTAAAGGCAAGGAATTGGCTAATCAAACACATTTCCTATGCAATCTCTTTCGGAATTAGTACTAATATGTGGTATGCGATCCTTGGGTGAATGGGAAAAGTATATTTCAATTATATGGTGAGAATACTGAAAAGATCTGGGGGGGCTCCCAAAGATTGGAAGGTTTCTGAGTTCATTGCTAACGGTACACTGGTGTCTCCCTAATCCTATTTCCCCAGAAATGTTATCACTTTGGCCGACTATTATAGCTATTCCAATCACGAACAACTCTTGAGATAAACTTATTTGGCCTCATGACAATGGCAAATTTAGTGCCACATCTGCATGGAATCAAATTAGGCAAAGAAATAACAAGTGGGTCCCATGCAGTTGGACATGGGATCGTAGGGATCACAAAGACATTCCTTATGTACATGGCAGGCCCTTCTCAATAAACTACCTACAATAGACAATATGAAAAGAAGAGGTATCTATCATGTTAACCGATGCTCCCTTTGTATGCAACAAGAAGAAAGCTGTTGACCACCTTTATTTTGCTTGTGATTATACAAAATAGATATGGAAGGAGATTCTCGGCGATTTGAACTCAATAGACTGCGAACCAAACTTGCACCAAGAACTAGGCGAACTCATGCAATGTTTCTCAAGAAAAGGTCCTCTCACAATAAACTGGCAAAGGTTACTTTCAGATGCGCTATTTGGTGGATGTGGAAGGAGAGATATAACAGAATCTTTAAATGTCAACACACAAACAATGCTTAGCTATTGAAAGAGATTATTAGAGACTCAAGATCTGTATGGAGCAAGATCTCAAAAGCGGAGCACTTTACCCAAAGAGAAAAATATATTTTTATCAATTTTAATTTTGCTATTAGCTAAAGATCTTGGGAATGATGCCAAATTTTGATATATCTGGATAAACATTTTCTATTTTGATTATAATTAGGAGTTATAGTCTACAACATGTGTAGTCATAACTATCGCATTCGCACTCTATGAGTTACATGGCTTTGTCTATGACTTGTATAGATAAAGCTATTTGTAGAAACTTTACACATAATCAATTTACTTTTACTTACCAAAAAAAAATAACTGGCTTGTGGCAGCCAAGCGTTCATAGTGACATTGCTTTTTGATCCTTCGATTTCGGCTCTTCCTATCATTGTGAAGCAGAATTCACCAAGTGTTGGATTGTTCACCCACCAATAGGGAACATGAGCTGGGTTTAGACCGTCGTGAGACAGGTTAGTTTTACCCTACTGATGATCGTGTCGCGATAGTAATTCAACCTAGTACGAGAGGAACCGTTGATTCACACAATTGGTCATCGCGCTTGGTTGAAAAGCCCGATGGCGGCTGTGTTACTTCGTGTCGGATTATGACTGAACGCCTCTAAGTCAAAATCTAGCTAGCAACCGGTGCTCTCACCCGTCGTTAAGCCTCCCAACCCACAGTAGGGGCCTTTGGCCCCCATGGGCTCGTGGTCCCGGTGTAGCCCTCGTGGTGGTATAGCCACGGGCGGCCATCGAAGTGAAATTCCCACGCGGACGATGGGCGAATCCTTTGCAGACGACTTAAATACGCGATGGGGCATTGTATGTGGTAGAGTGGCCTTGCTGCCATGATCCACTGAGATCCAGCCCTGCGTCGCTGGATTAAGCCCCCCCCCCCCCCCCCCCCCAAATTCACTGCCTCCACGCCCGACGAGGTTGAAAGCGACAGTCGTCGGCGGTGAAAATATCCGACAGGACGCATTCAACTTAGGGGCTGAGCTAAGGTATCCAAGTGCGGCAGCAGCGCTCAGCAATGCAGGTGCCACCGCATGTGGCGACCGAGTGCCTTTGATTCAATGAGGCGCTAGCAATGACGGAGCGGTCGATGGATGCACATGTCGTTGCCGCTGTGCAGGCGCAAGCACCAACCAATGTGCCAATGGCCCGTCCGCAGAATCGCCCTCGATGACAAACACGACACATCATTTCCTTGCCTCAATGCCCTCGCTTGCTTCACCCGCCTCGCAGCGCGGCTAAGATCTCAGCACCCTGTTGGCTTTGGGTTCAGACAATACAATGAACCCATCCAGGGACGCCGCTGCCTCTCGCTGTCCGCCCCGCCACTCGCCCCTCGCCCCTCGCTCGCACAGCCAACAATGGCCAGTTTTGGCCCTTGCCCTTTCTTGCATCAGTTTTTGGGCAGTTCTTACGTGCTTCGGCGAACGACGTGAGCGGAGCAAAACATCATTGAACGTAGCACCCTGGAACCCCCCGGGTGCTTGGATGGGCCATTCGTATAGCAGGGACGGTGCTGCCTCTCGCTTCGCTCGCTGTCCGCCGCTCGCCGCTTGGTTGCTCAGCCAAAAATGGCCAGTTTTGGCCAGTTTTTGGGTAGTTCTTGCCTGCCGCAACGAACGACGTGAGCGGAGAAAAAACGTCAGCCATCTCAGCATCCTGGAATCCCCCAGGTGGCAAAGGGCTAGATGGGGCGTTCGTATAGCAGGGACGGTGCTGCCTCTCGCTTCACTCGTTGTCCGCCGCCCGCCGCTCAGCCAAAATTGGCCAGTTTTGGCCAGTTTTTGGGCCATTTTGGCCAGCTTTTGGGCTGTTCTTGCGTGCCGCGGCGAACGACATGAGCGGAGCAAAACGTCAGCCATCTCAGCACCCTGGAACCCCTCGGGTGGCACAGGGCTGGATGGGGCGTTCGTATAGCAGGGATGGTGCAGCATCTTGCTTCGCTAGTTGTCCGCTGCTCGCCACTCGGTCGCTAAGCCAAAAATGGCCAGTTTTGGCCCGTTTTTGAGTCGTTTTGGCCAGTTTTTGGGCAGTTCTTGCGTGCCGCGGCGAACGACAAGAGCGGAGAAAACGTCAGCCATCTCAGCACCCTGGAACCCCCCGGGTGGCACAGGGCTGGATGGGGCGTTCATATAGCAGGGACGGTGCTGCCTCTCGCTTCGCTCGCTGTCCGCCGCTCGCCGCTCGCCGCTCAGTCGCTAAGCCAAAAATGGCCTGTTTTGGACCTTTTTGGGCCGTTTTGGCCTGTTTTTGGGTAGTTCTTGCGTGCCACGGCGAACGATATGAGCGGAGCAAAACGTCAGCCATCTCAGCACCCTAGAACCCCCGGGTGGCACAGGGCTGGAAGGGGCATTCGTATAGCAGGGATGGTGCTGCCTCTCGCTTCGCTCGCTGTCCGCCGCTTGCCGCTCGATCGCTCAGCCGAAAATGGCCAGTTTTTGCCCATTTTTGGGCCGTTTTGGCCAGTTTTTGGGCAGTTCTTGCGTGCCGTGGCGAACAACATGAGCGGAGCAAAACGTCAGCCATCTCAGCACCCTGGAACCCCCCGGGTGGCAAGGGCTGGATGGGGCTTTCGTATAGCAGGGACGGTGCTGCCTCTCGCATAGCTCGCTATCCGCTGCTCGCCGATCGCACGCTCAGCCAAAAATGGCCAGTTTTGGCCCGTTTCTGGGCCGTTTTGGCCAGTTTTTGGGCAGTTCTTGCGTGTCGTGGCAAACGACATGAGCAGAGAAAAACGTCAGCCATCTCAGCACCCTGGAACCCCGGTGGCAAAGGGCTGGATGGGGCGTTCAGATAGCAGGGACGGGCTGCCTGCCTCTCGCTGTCCGCCGCTGTTCGCCGCTTCGCTCGCTCAGCCAAAAATGGCCAGTTTTGGTCCGTTTTTGGGCGTTTTGGCCATTTTTTGGGCAGTTCTTTGCGCGGCGCTAACGACATGAGCGGATCAAAAGCGTCAGCCATCTCAGCACCCTAAAACCCCGGGTGGCATAGGGCTGGATGGGGCGTTAAAAGATAGCAGGGACGGTGCTGCCTCTCGCCGCTCGCTGTCCGCCACTCGCCGCTTTCGCTTCGCTCAGCCAAAAATGGCCAGTTTTGGCACATTTTTAGGTCCGTTTTGGCCAGTTTTTTGGGCAGTTCTTGCGTGCCGCGTCGAACGACATGAGCGGAGCAAAACGTTAGCCTTCTCAGCACCCTGGAACCCCCCGGGTGGCACAGGGCTGGATGGGGCGTTCGTATAGCAGGGACGGTGCTGCCTTTCGCTTCGCTCGCAGTCCGCCGCTCTTTCAGCCAAAAATGGCCAGTTTTGTCCCGTTTCTGGGTCGTTTTGGCCGTAAACTGGCAGTTCTTGCGTGACGTGGCGAACGACTTGAGCGGAGCAAAACGCCATCCATCTCAGCACCCTGGAACCCCCCGGGTGGTACAGGGCTGGATGGAGCGTTCGTATAGCAGGGACGGTGCAGCCTCTCGCTTCGCTCGCTATCCGCCGCTCGCCGCTCGCTCGCTCAGCCAAAAATGGCCAGTTTTGGTCCGTTTTTGGGTCGTTTTGGCCAGTTTTTGGGCAGTTCTTGCGTACCGTGGCGAACGACATGAGCGGATCAAAACGTCAGCCATCTCAGTACCCTGAAACCCCCCCGGTGGCACAGGGCTGGATGGGGCGTTCGTATACCAGGGACGGGGCTGCCTCTTGCTCCGCTCGCTGTCCGTCGCTCGCCGCTCGCTCGCTCAGCCAAAAATGGCCAGTTTTGGCCCGTTTTGGCTAGTTTTTGGGCAGTTCTTGCGTGCCACGGCGAACGACATGAGCGGAGCAAAACGTCAGCCATCTCAGCACCCTGGAACCCCCCGGGTGGCACAGGGCTGGAGTGGGCGATCGTATAGCAGGGACGGTGCTGCCTATCGCTTCTCTCGCTGTACTCCGCTCGCCGCTCGCTCGCTTAGACAAAAATGGTCAGTTTTGGCCCGTTTTTGGCCAGGTTTGGCCAGTTTTTTGCAGTTCTTGCGTGCGGCCGCTGGCGAACGACGACGTGGCCGGACAAAGCGTCAGCCATCGCAGCACCCTGGAAACCCGGGTGGCACAGGGCTGGATGGGGCGTTCAGATAGCAGGGGACGGTGCTGCCTCTCGCTTCGCTCGCTGTCCTCATTCCGCCTTCCGCTCGCTCAGCCAAAAATGGCTGGTTTTGGCCGTTTTTTGGCCAGTTTTAGCCAGTTTTTGGGCAGTTCTTGCGTTCCGCGGCGAACGACGTCTTGTGAACAAAGCGTCAGCCATCTCAGCACCCTGGAACCCGGGGGCACAGGGCTGGATGGTGCGTTCGTATAGGAGGATGGTGCTGCCTCTTCGCATTTCGCTGTCCGCCTCGCCCCTTTCGGTCGCTCAGCCAAAATGGCCAGTTTTGGCCCATTTTTGGGCCATTTTGGCCAGTTTTTGGGCAGTTCTTGCGTGCCCTTGGCGAACGCGTGGCGAGCAAAACGTTAGCCATCTCAGCACCCTAGAACCCCCGGGTGGCACAAGGCTGGATGGGGCGTTCAGATAGCAGGGGCGGTGCTGCCTCTCGCGCCGCTCGCTATCTGCCTTCGCCACTCTCTCTCGCTTAGCCAAAAAATGGCCAGTTTTGGCCCGTTTTTGGATCGTTTTGGCCAATTTTGGGCAGTTCTTGCGTGCAGCGGGCGAACGATATGAGCAGAGCAAAACGTCAGCCATCTCAGCACCCTGGAACCCCCCGGGCGGCAGAGGGCTGGATGGGGCGTTCGTATAGCAGGGATGGTGCTGCCTCTCGCTTCGCTCGCTGTCCGTCGCTAGCCGATCGGTCGCTCAGCCAAAAATGGCCAGTTTTGGCCGGTTTTTGGTCGGTTTTGGCCATTTTTGGGCAGTTCTTGCGTGCGTGCGTGGCGATCGACATGAGCGGAGCAAAACGCCAGCCATCTCAGCACCTGGAACCCCGGTGGCACAGGCTGGATGGGGCGTCAGATAGCGGTGGGCGGTGCAGCCTCTCTTAATTTCGCTGGCTGACCTCCGCTCTCCGCTGCTCGCTCAGCCAAAATGATAATTTTGGCCCTTTTGGCCAATTTTGGCCAGTTTTTGGTAGTTCTTGTTAGCCGCTGGGCGAACGACGCGTGGCGGAGCAAAACGTCGCCATCTTAGCACCTCGGAACCCCGGGTGGCAGAGGGCTGGATGGGGCGTTCAGATAGCAGGGGGACGGTGCTGCCTCTCGCTCGCTTCGCTGTCGCCGCTTCGCCTTTCGGTCGCTAAGCCAAAAAATGGCCGTTTTGGCCCGCTTTTGGGCCGTTTTGGCCATTTTTTGGTAGTTCTTGCGTCGCTGGCTTAACGACATGAGCGAGCAAAACGTCAGCCATCTCAGCACCCCGGAACCCCGGGTGGCACAGGGGCTGGATGGGGGCGTTCAGATAGCAGGGACGGTGCTGCCTCTCGCTTCACTTCGCTATCCGCCGCTCTGCCGCTCGACCCAAAATGGCCAGTTTTGGCTGTTTTTCGGGCCGTTTTGGCCAGTTTTTGGCATTTCTTTGCGTGTCGTGGCGAACGACATGAGCGGAGCAAAACGTCAGCCATCTCAGCACACTGGAACCCCCCGGATGGCACAGGGCTGGATGGGGCGTTCGTATAGCAGGGACGGTGCAGCCTCTCGCTTCGCTCGCTGTCCGCCGCTCGCTTGCTCAGCAAAAAATGGCCAGTTTTGGTCCATTTTTGGGCCGTTTTGTCCAGTTTTTGGGCAGTTCTTGCGTGTCGTGGCGAACGACATGAGCGGATCAAAACGTCAGCCATCTCAGCACCCTGGAACCCCCCAGGTGGCACAGGTCTGGATGGGGCATTCGTATACCAGGGACAGGGCTGCCTCTCGCTCCGCTCGCTGTCCGTCGCTCGCCGCTCGCTCGCTCAGCCAAAAATGGCTAGTTTTGGCCCGTTTTGGCTAGTATTTGGGCAGTTCTTGTGTGCCACGGCGAACGACATGAGCGGAGCAAAACGTCAGCCATCTCAGCACCCTGGAACCCCCCAGGTGGAACAGGGCTGGATGGGGCGTTCGTATAGCAGGGACGGTGCTGCCTCTCGCTTCGCTCGCTGTCCTTCACTCGCCGCTCGCTCGCTCAGCCAAAAATGGCCAGTTTTGGCCCGTTTTTGGCCAGTTTTTGGGCATGTCTTGCGTGCCGCGGCGAACGACTTGAGCGGAGCAAAACGTCAGCCATCTCAGCACCCTGGAACCCCCCGGGTGGCACAGGGCTGGATGGGGCGTTCGTATAGCAGGGATGGTGCTGCCTCTCGCTTCGCTCGCTGTCCGCCTCTCGTCGCTCGGTCTCTCAGCCAAAAATGGCCAGTTTTGACCCATTTTTGGGCCGTTTTGGCCAGTATTTGGGTAGTTCTTGCGTGCCGCGACGAACGACGTGAGCGGAGCAAAACGTTAGCAATCTAAGCACCATGGAACCCCCCGGGTGGCACAAGGCTGGATGGGGCGTTCGTATAGCAGGGACGGTGCTGCCTCTCGCTTCGCTCGCTGTCCGCCGCTCGCCACTCGCTCGCTTAGCCAAAAATGGCCGGTTTTGACCCGTTTTTGGGTCGTTTTGGCCAGTTTTGGGCAGTTCTTGCGTGCCGCGGCGAACGACATGAGCAGAGCAAAACGTCAGCCATCTCAGCACCCAGGAACCCCCCAGGTGGCACAGGGCTGGATGGGGCGTTCGTATAGCAGGGATGGTGCTGCCTCTCGCTTCGCTCGCTGTGCCGCTCGCCGGTCGGTCGCTCAGCCAAAAATGGCCAGTTTTGGCCCGTTTTTGGGCGGATTTGGCCAGTTTTTGGGCAGTTCTTGCGTGCCGTGGCGATCGACATGAGCGGAGCAAAACGCCAGCCATCTCAGCACCCTGGAACCCCCCGGGTGGCACGGGGCTGGATGGGGCGTTCGTATAGCAGGGACGGTGCTGCCTCTCGCTTCACTCGCTGTCCTCCGCTCACCGCTCGCTCGCTCAGCCAAAAATGGCCAGTTTTGGCCCGTTTTTGGCCAATTTTGGCCTGTTTTTTGGCAGTTCTTGCTTGCCACGATGAACGACGTGAGCGGAGCAAAACGTCAGCCATCTCAGCACCTTGGAACCCCTCGGGTGGCACAGGGCTGGATGGGGCGTTCGTATAGCAGGGACGGTGCTGCCTCTCGCTTCGCTCGCTGTCCGCCGCTCGCCGCTCGCTCGCTCAGCCAAAAATGGCCAGTTTTTGGGCCGTTTTGGCCAGTTTTTTGGCAGTTCTTGCGTGCCGTGGCGAACGACATGAGCGGATCAAAACGTCAGCCATCTCAGCACCCTGGAACCCCCCAGGTGGCCCAGGGTTGGATGGGGCGTTCGTATACCAGGGACGGGGCTGCCTCTCGCTCCGCTCGCTGTCCGTCGCTCGCCGCTCGCTCGCTCAGCCAAAAATGGCCAGTTTTGGCCCGTTTTGGCAAGTTTTTGGGCAGTTCTTGCATGTCGCGGCGAACGACATGAGCGGAGTAAAACGTAAGCCATCTCAGTACCCTGGAACCCCCCGGGTGGCACAGGGCTGGAGGGGGCGTTCGTATAGCAGGGACGGTGCTGCCTCCGCCCGCTTTGTCCTCCGCTTCGCTCGCTTCGCTCAGCCAAAAAAATGGCCAGTTTTGGCCCCTTTTTGGCCAGTTTTTTGGGCAGTTCTTGCGTGCAGCGGCGAACGACGTGAGCGAGCAAAATGTCAGCCATCGCAGCACCCTGGAACCCCTGGGTGGCAGGGGGGGCTGGATGGGGCGTTCAGATAGCAGGGGACGGTGATGCCTCTCGCTCGCTCGCTATCATCCGCCGGCCGCTTCGCTTCGCTCAGCAAAAAAATGGCTAGTTTTGGCCCGTTTTTGACCAGTTTTTTCCAGTTTTTGGGCAGTTCTTGCGTCGCTGGCTTAACGACGTGAGCGGAGCAAAACGTCAGCCATCTCAGCACCCTGGAACCCCGGGTGGCACAGGGCTGGATGGGGCGTTCAGATAGCAGCGATGGTGCTGCCTCGCTCGCCGCTGTTGTCCGCCATTTTCGCTTCAGCCAAAATGGCCAGTTTTTGGGCCGTTTTTGGCCAGTTTTTGGGCAGTTCTTGCGTGCCGTGGCGTAAACGACATGAGCGGATCAAAACGTCAGCCATCTCAGCACCCTGGAACCCCCCAGGTGGCCCAGGGCTGGATGGGGCGTTCGTATACCAGGGACGGGGCTGCCTCTCGCTCCGCTCGCTGTCCGTCGTTCGCCGCTCGCTCGCTCAGCCAAAATGGCCAGTTTTTGGCCTTTTTTGGCATGTTTTTGGGCAGTTCTTGCATGTCATGGCCGAACGACATGAGCGGAGCAAAACGTAAGCCATCTCAGCACCCCTGGAACCCCGGGTGGCACAGGGCTGGAGGGGGGCGTTCAGATAGCAGGACGGTGCTGCCCTCTCGCCCGCTCGATGTCCTCCTTTCGCCTCTGCTTTCGCTCAGCCAAAAATGGCCAGTTTTGGCCCCTTTTGGCAGTTTTTTGGGCAGTTCTTGCGTGTCGCGGCGAACGACGTGGCGGAGCAAAATGTCAGCAGCCATCGAGCACCCTAGAACCCCCGGGTGGCACAGGGGCTGGATGAGGCGTTCAGATAGCAGGGACGGTGCTGCCTCGCGGCTTCGCTATCATCCGCCGCTCGCTCGCTCAGCCAAAATGGCCAGTTTTGGCCCGTTTTTGACCAGTTTTTTCCAGTTTTTGGGCAGTTCTTGCGTGCGCGGGCTAACGACGTGAGCGGAGCAAAACGTCAGCCATTTCAGCACCCTGGAACCCCCGGTGGCACACAGGGCTGGATGGGGCGTTAAAGATAGCAGGGATGGTGCTGCCTCTCGCCGCCGCTGTCCGCCTCTGCCGCTTCGGTCGCTCAGCCAAAAAATGGCCAGTTTTGGCCCATTTTTGGGCCGTTTTGGCCAGTATTTGGGCAGTTCTTGCATGCCGCGGCGAAACGGCGTGGCGAGCAAAACGTTAGCCATCTCAGCACCACTGGAACCCCCGGTGGCACAAGGCTGGATGGGGCGTTCAGATAGCAGGGATGGTGCAGCCTCTCGCCGCTCATCTGTCCACCGCCGCCACTGCATTTCGCTTAGCCAAAAATGGCCAGTTTTGGCCCATTTTTTGGTCGTTTTGGCCAGTTTTTTTGGGCAGTTCTTGCGTGATGGCGAAGCGACATGAGCGGATCAAAGCGTCAGCCATCTCAGCACCTGGAATCCCTGGGTGGAACAGGGCTGGATGGGGCGTTCAGATATCAGGGATGGTGCTGCCTCTCGCCGCTGTCGCTGTGTCTTCGTCGGTCGGTCGCTCAGCCAAAAATGGCCAGTTTTGGCCCCTTTTTGGGCGGTTTTGGACAGTTTTTGAGCAGTTCTTGCGTGCCATGGCGATCGACATGAGCGGAGCAAAACGCCAGCCATCTCAGCACCCTGGAACCCACTGGGTGGCACGGGGCTGGTTGGGGCGTTCGTATAGCAGGGACGGTGCTGCCTCTCGCTTCGCTCGCTATCCTCCACTCGCCGCTCGCTCGCTCAACCAAAAATGGCCAGTTTTGGCCCCTTTTTGGCCATTTTTTTGGCAGTTCTTGCTTGCCTTGGCGAAACAGCGTGAGCGGAGCAAAACGTCGACCATCTCAGCACCCTGGAACCCCCCGGGTGGCACAGGGCTGGATGGGGCGTTCAGATAGCAGGGGGCGGTGCTGCCTCTCGCTCACTGTCCGCCCTTTCGCCCCCTCGTTCGCGCTCAGCCAAAAATGGCCAGTTTTGGTCCGTTTTTGGAGGCAGGTCTCAGCCCGGTGTCTCTAGGTATACCCCTTGGGGCGATTTTAGGAGTTCTTTTTCGCTCATGGGTCGCCCGCTTAGCTGATTGTCGTTTTTGGCTTTTTCTTGCAGAGATGGTGCGTCTTGAGGCCCTTCGAGGGGTAGAGGCTCCTGCGGTTGCTTCGGACCGCTCGCCTTCTGTCACCCGGGCGGGAGCAAGAGAGGCCCCCGTGGACGTCGAGGCCGGTCGGCCTAGGAAGAAGGCGCGGGTGCTTTCGAGCGACGGTCCTGAGGTGGTGACGGCCTCAGCGGGAGGTGTCATGGTGCCGGCGGGGGCTGAGGGCGTGGTGGCGCCGACGGATCATGCCGCGAGGAGTCAGACAGAGGGCGAGGCTGGTCCGAGTGGACATGCGGCAACGGAGGCGCCTCGCCAGCCCTCCATTCGCGAGCTCCTTTGTCTTCTTTTCCTCGGGAGGCGGGCGAGCTTTACTTGGCGCGGGAGGTGGGCGCTCTTCCTTGGCGGCGCTCTTGACCGCTAGTCGGACGGTGGGGCGGTCTCACCGGGGTAATGGCGGGTGTGGCCGATGGTGATTGTCGCGGCCAGGTTCGTCCGCGGAGGGCTGCATCCCGACATAGCTCGGGATTTATATACTCTATCCTCCGAGACTCTGCCTTAGCAAGTCCGTCAAGTCATTTGTTGTGGGTAAGTGTTGTCTTGCCCTTCGCTGTCGCGTTTTAGGGGCCTGATTTTGACCCTTTGCTTCTCTAGGGTAACCATTACGCCCGCCGCTGCTGATGGATCGCGTCCGTGATGCGGGGCGGGTCATCGCTGCCCCGAAGCGGTGCAATGCCGAGCTTCGAAGCAAAGCGGACGAGGCTCGGCCGAGCGGCCCCGAGGTCGTTGGCGGCGGCCGGCGGCGCTTTGGATTTGGAGGCGAGGCGGTGCGCCGGTCGAACTCAAGCATCTACGAGCGGTCGGAGCTCCAGATGCGGCTAGAGACGTCCGAGGGGCGTAATACGGAGCTCCATATGAGCTTGAGAGCGTCGGTGGCCGAGGCTCGCTCGGCAAGGGCGGACTCCCTCGAGGTGCTCCGGCGCCTTGAGGAATCGCGGGCGAGGCACGGGAGTTTCGGAGGCTCTTGATCTTTGAGATCCCAGGAGGCGAGGGAGGGACAAGAAGTCGATTGAGGATTATAAAGGCTCCCGGATTTCATTTCGGCCTTATTCGACCGGGCGGGTTTCCCTACGAGTATGGGTATCGGGTCGCCCTTGCTTTCGTTTGCGCGTAATCCCCTCGAAGGTTGTGGAGGATCCCTTCGGTTCCTTCCCGAGGGACTGGATGTCGGCATGCCATCCGATGTTCCCTTTGATGACAGCCGGATGCCCCCGAGGGGTGATGATCTTTGTACTCTTTGTAACCCGCTTTTTTTGAATGAACATGTTTTCCCTTGAGTAGGTTGTCCGTGTCTCGGCCCGGCTCCATCTTTAGCCGGATTTTTCTTCACGGGAAGTATTTTTTTGAGATTTTGGGCGTTTCAAGTCCTTGGCGGGGATGACCTGCCATTGTGGTGAGTCGGAATGTTCGATTCTAATGACTTCTGTCACCCGGTATGGGCCTTCCCAGTTTTGGGGCTAACTTGCCTCGTGCCTTGGTCGGGTTCTTGACCTCGGTCCTTCGCAGGACCAGGTCGCCTAGTTTGATGGGTCGGGGTCGCACCCTTCGGTTGTAAATCTTTGCGACCCGCCCTTTTGACGTAAAAGGGCTCTCACATGTGCGTTGGCGCCGTTCTTCCAGCAGATCGAGGGCTACTCGAAGTCCTTCGTCCGAAGCCTTCTCGTCATAGCTTTGTGTTCGGAGGGTGGTGATGGCTACTTCGGGCGGCAGGACAGCCTCCGTTCCGAACGCGAGGCTGTAAGGGGATTCTCCGGTTGCGGTTTTGGGGGTGGTGCGCAGCGACCACAACACGCTGGGGAGTTCGTCTGTCCAGGTCGATCGGGCCGCGGTCACTCTTCTTTTGAGTCCGTCCAGGATGGTCCGGTTGGTCACCTCCGCTAGTCCGTTGGTCTGAGGGTGGGCCACCGAACTGAATCTCAGCTGGATGCCATGATCGACACAGAATTCTTGGAATCTTCTGCTGGAGAACTGAGGTCCATTGTCTGTGATGATGGCCCTGGGCAACCCAACCGAAAGTCACAAGGTTCTTCCACACGAATTTCTCTATTTGATATTCCGTGGTTGTAGCTAGCGGTTCGGCCTCGACCCACTTCGTGAAATAGTCCACCCCCACAATTATGTACTTCCGCTGTCCGGAGGCTGGTGGGAAGGGTCCGAGCAAGTCCAACCCCCACTGTGCGAATGGCCATGCGCAGTCGATGGGGTCGGCGGGGCCAAGGGCTGTCGGGGTGTCGCGGCGCGTCTTCTGGGCAACTGCAACCGGCCGGACGAGGGCTTTGGCGTCTTGGGACATGGTCGCCAAGAGTAGCCTTGACGGAGTACCTTGTGTGCCAGGGTTCGCCCACCGATATGCTCTCCATATCCCCTCGTGGGTTTCTTTTAGGACCATCCGGGCTTCGTCGGCTTTAAGCATCGCAGAGGGGGTAGGTGAAGGATCGTTTATAGAGGCGCCCACACTCCACGGTGTACCACGCGCGGCGGCGGCGACGCAGCGCCGAGCCGCGACTTCGCCGTCGAGGGGAGGGTTCCATCTTTGCTGAAGCGCAGCAACTCTTGTACCCATGTGGCGGGCGAGCGCCTGGGGCTGTAGTTGCCATTTCGACGGCGCGGGTTGAGAGCTCCTCGATCTCCGGTCGTGTTTCGGTGGATCGTTTTTGACGCCGGCTTAGCTAGCGCGTCGCCCGCTCGTTCTCTTCCCTCGAACGCCGGACAATGTGAAATAGCTAAACTTGGCAGTTAGGTCCCTTACCCGTGCGGTGTATTTCGCCATGGTCGGGTCCCGAAGCCAGATATCGCCGTTGAGCTGCTTTCGGCCACAAGTTGTGAGTCGGTGAGGACGCGTATCGCTGCCACCTGCATCTCGAGGGCCGCCCAGCCTTGCCAGGGCGCCTCGTACTCGCCCTCGTTGTTGGTGGCTTTGAATCAAACGAAGGGATCGCCGAACGAGCGGCCCATCGGGGCGAGGAGGACCAGCCCGCGCGGCGCCCTTTGGGTTGGCTGAGCCGTCAACAACGCAGGGTCCAAGCTTCGGAGATTGCTCGGGCCCCGCGTTCTCTAGGCTGTGTCGACTCCGCGAATGAAGTCGGCCGCCACCTGGGCCTTGATGGCGGTCCGGGCAGGTAGCTTATGTCATGTTCCGCCGAGCTCCACCGCCCATTTGAGGAGCCGTCCTGCGACATCAAATTTTGTTAAGACCTGCCGAAGGGGTTGGTCGGTGATGACTTCCACCGGGTGTGCCTGGAAGTAGGGGCGCAGCTTCCGAGCTGAGAGCACCAGGGCGAGCGCGAGTTTCTCTATTGGAGGGTAGCGCTCCTCAGGCCCGCTTAGGATGTGGCTGACGTAGTAAATCGGGAGTTGTTGGCCGGAGCTTTCCTTGACCAAGACGGAGCTGACCGCATGCTGGGAGGCCGCCAGGTAGAGGCGCAGCTTCTCACCCGGGGAGACGGAGGTGAGCCGGGGGAGGCTGGCCATGTGCTGTTTTATTTGTTCGAAAGCCTCCTCGCATTCTGGTGTCCACTGGAAGCTTCGCGGGCTCTTGAGTGCCTTAAAGAATGGGAGGCAGCGATCGCCTGATCGGGCGAGGAAGCGAGACAGAGCGACGAGTCTTCCGTTAAGTCGCTGCAGGTCTTTGACCGTCCGAGGAGACTGCATATTGATTATAGCTTGAACCTTCTCGGGTTAGCGCCGATTCCTCTCGTGCACGATGAACCCGAGGAACTTCCCGGAGGTGACGCCCAAGGCGCACTTTGTGGGGTTGAGTCGCATGCCGCATACTGCGTAGTGTGGCGAAGGCCCCTGGCCAGGGTCGCAAGGTGTGTTATGGCCTCCCGGCTTTTCACGATCATGTCGCCTCACGTGAGACCTCCATGTTTCTCCCTATTTGATGGGAGAACATCTTGTTTACCGTCCTCGATATGTGGCCCCTAGGCATTTTTTTTCAGCCCGAACGGCATGACTTTGTAGAAGTATCGCCTTTGATCGGTAAGGAAGGCGTGTGTGCTCGTCCCCGGGTGCCATCCTAATCTGGTTGTACCCCTGAGTAGGCGTCCATAAAAGAGAGTCGATGCGTGACCGGTTGTTGCGCCGATTTGGTCGATCCCCGGGAGGGGATAGCGATCTTTAGGGCATGCGTCGTTGAGACCGGGTGTAGTCAACACACATCCTCCAGCTTCCATTGTGTTTCTTCACGAGGACTACATTGGACAGCCTTTGGGGATACTTGGTTTCTTCTATGAAGCTCGCGCCCAAGAGCCGGTCCACCTCCTCTTGTATTGTGCTACCGTCGGTCGGGAGCACGGGACCGAGCCTTTTGCTTTTAGGCGGGCAAAGCGGGATGTTGAGGTGGTGTTCGCGACCTCGGGTCGACGCCTTGTCATGTCCGGACGGGACCAGCGAAGACGTCGGCATTTTCGTAGGAGACGCACGAAGTTGTTCCCCGTTCTTGCTCGGGTAGTTCGGATCCAACCTTCACGGCCCGGTGCGGTCGGGCTTTACCAAGGGAATGTCGACGGTGGATCCCGCGGTACCGGGGATGAGGAGTCGATCTTTTTTGTTTCCATGGATCTCGCTGGGGGTGACTTGGTCCTGGTTTTCTTGCCCAAATGATACGGCGGTAAGGTAGCACCGCCGGATTCTTGGGGCTTCTGGCTTCTCCCGACTCCATCGTGAGTCGGGAATTTGATGGTCCGGTAGTAGGTCGAGACGACCGCCTCGACTTTGTTGAGGGTTGGCCACCCAGTATGGCATTGTGCGGTAGGGAGGTCGACTACCAGGAAAGTGGTCATCACCGTCTTCGACCTCGGCGGGTCCCCAGTGGTCAAGGGCAAGGAAATGGACCCCAAGGGCGATATTGAATTGAATCTCCCAGAAACCGGTGAGAGCCGAAAGCAAATCGGGCTTAGGTTTCTCCGCCAAGCCTAGCTTCCAAAAGCGCCGAGGTAGAGTATGTCGGGCCGAGCTCCCCTGTGTCGACCATGATCCTCCTCATATGTGCTTTGGCTACCCCGGCGGATATTACTGGGGCCGCCGTGGTCGGGTTGCTCGGTAGCTCCGGTTGGAAAGGTAATCTCTGCCCAGCCAGGTGCCCGAGGGGGGGGCTGCTCGAGCACACGCCTTCCCGGCGACGAGCCTCCTCCCGATGCAGGACCCCGGCTATCACGCCGATGTGCCGCTCGACGGACCCTCCCGGGCAGGAGACTGTTTCTTTATTCGGCCGGAGGTACTGGCCGAGGTGTCCCCCGAGGATGAGCTCCTCGATTTGTCTCTTCAATTCAGTAGCACTTTCGGTGTCATTCCGTCTTTGCCGATGGAATCGGCAATATCTTGATCGGTCCGCGAGCTCCCGCGGGTTCCTCATCGGGCGAGGGTCTTTGAGCAGTCCTTTCTCCTTCTCGTGTAGGAATATTTCAGTCCGAGAAGAATTCAAGGCGGGAAGAGGGGGCCTTGGGTCAGGTCTGTCCAACTTTCGTCGAGAGGCGGCGGGCGGTTGCTGTTGGGGTGGCTCCGACTTAACCTTTTTGTGTTCCTCTCGCCTTCCGGCCATCCAAGTCTCCGCTGCGATGAACTGACTAGCACGCTGGAGCATCTCGGGAACTGCGGTGGGGGGTCGCTCCACGAGCGACCAGAAGAATCTGGAGGGTCGGAGGCCTGTCATAAATGCCTGCATCAAGAAAGAGGGGTGAGCGTCCGACAGTCCATGGATTTGGGTCGTAAATCGGTTCACGAAATGGGAGAGGGGCTCGTCCTCCTTCTGATTGAGCCCGAGGAGCAACGCCATGGATGGCTTGGGTCGGGCATATGCCAGGAAGTTAAGCTGAAAATCTTTGGCGAGCTGGTCGAAGGAGGCGACGGTCCCTGGCTTCAAGCCGCTGTACCATGTGCGGGCCGGCCCCCGGAGAGTCGTGGGGAATGTCCTACACATCAGGGCATCGGAAGTTCCGAATAATGCCATCTGGGCGCGAAAGGCGGCCACGGGTCCGTCGGTCGGGCGGCCGTCAGACGCGGCCCGTGGAGGGAAGGCGGAAGCGCGACGGATCGCCGCTCTTGTATCTCGGGGTGAACGGGGATGTTTGACGTCCGGCCCACCCCTGGACTCTCCTTTGACTTGCGGACTTCTGTTGTACCTCGTCGAGCCTTTGACCGACGAGGCGCTTGGAACCCGCAGCAGGCATTAGTCGAAGTCACGGTCGGAGCGTCGGGCTCGGGTCGACTTCGGCATGTTTTCCGCTTTCGGCTCCTCGGCCGAAAGGCGGGTTCGAGGTGAGATGGGGAGCTCGGGGAGTGGTACGTGAGTCCGGATGTGGGTCTCCTGTTGTGGCGAGGGCCGAGTCGTGTGTCGAGGGGGTCCATTGGGAGACGATCGGGATGATGGTCTGGATCATGCCGGTTAGGGTCCGGACCTGATGGGCGAGGTCATGGAAAGCCTCGGGTGATACTGATGGCAGGCCAGCAGGGGCGCCGTCGGGAGGCGTCAAGCCTGGGTCATTGAACAGTTGCCAGTAGCGTTCTGCTACCGCTGCGGGGCGTTCGTCGCGGGCTCCGTCGCGGGGGGTGTTCCCCCGAGGCGGGGAACCTAGCGGGTGAGGATTCGCCGGGGTGGACTCGCTGGTCACCTGACATCTGGGCCCTCCTTCTAGCGCCAACTGTTACGGTAAGTAACTTTTTAAGCCGTGGCCTCGGGGCCGACGCGGCTCGGTTCTAGGGTCCGGATGTCGGGGATCTCGGGCGACGTCCTTCGGGGTCCCCCACGATCGGGCACCGTGGTTCGGGATCGGTTGTTCTGGTCGGCAGGTCGGCGGTTCGGGTCGGGAGGAGGCTCCGGAAGGGGCGCCACCGATCTTGTCACCTCAGACACAAGTCGGGTCGGGTGCTCGACCCGACTCCTCCCACACCATCAAGTTAGAGAAGGATCGCGAGAGGGCTTGGAGGAAGAGAAAGAGAAGTGCTTTCTAGTGTATGTCCCCTCTTTGTTTGGGACTTAGGGGTATTTATAGATGAGCTTGGGTGTTACCTGACGTGCCCGTTTGCAGGGCAGGACTGTACCTTCGGTGGCGTCTGACATTGCCACTGGGGCTGCGGGGGAGGCCGAGCTGCTGCAGGGTATGGTGAGCCTCGGTCGATGTGCTCCTGTGCCTCGACCGAGCGCACGAGGTCAAAGCTGAGGTGGTTGGCTGAGGGCTGGTGACGTCGGCAAATGTCGAGTCTGCATCAGTGCTTGCCTCCTCGGGCAGTGTGTCTACCTGGCGTGCTGACGTGGCGCGTTGCCATTTTTACCCCTAATTCTAATTGACTCACTTCATCATGATAGTATTGTTTAGGAAGAATTATACTAGTCATGATATGATGAAGTATTTTAGTGTTTAAAGGCAGTAGATGCTCACAACTTTTAGGAACAAATGTTATGTTAGGATCGGCAAAGATTGTTCCTAAGGCTTCAACATAGGATGTTCCAATAGTTTCATCATCCCATGATCCTCTAAAGTAAAGTCCTATGCTTTTCATGGGAATGCCTATCATATCACAAATGAATCTATCAGTGATTGAGATGTGTGGCCTAAAAGATAGGTGGACATCCTTTCTTCATCATCTATTTGTATGTTATTGTAAAACAGTCTAACTAGCCTAGGATAGATGGGTTCGTTGATCTGCAAGATTGGAAGTAGATTTAGGTTTGCAAACCATTGGATAGTCTCTACGTCTCTTAGTTCATTCAGATCTACGTATTTTCCCTTATTGATGCTTCTTAGTTCGAAAGAGAGAAATTTTTCAGCATGGTTTTTTGAATCAAAAAGGGTAAGATCAAACTCTTCTACTAATCTCCTCTTTCCCTTGTCCCTTGAGGATCTTCTAGATCCCATAACTACTGCTGTTTAGAGGGATAAAGGTGAACAAGAGTAAATGAAGAACAAAACAGAGTTTAAGAGGTTCTTAGAGAATACCTTAGTGAAATCTTCAAAACAGGGAGCGATTCTTGATGTTTTGCTCCGAAATGAGAGGTATTTGGGAAGCTAAACGGGGTGAAATGAGGATGGAGGAGGCTTGGAGGAGTAGAGAATGAAAGGGAGGTGAGTTGGGGTCGGTTTAACCCCCGGCCCTAGCGTGGGTTAAAAAAGGCAGAGTTATGGGCGGTTTTGCACCTCCCGGCTAGAGCTGGGCAACTCACCGGCAACCCGTGATGGTTGGAGGTGCCACCGCTGGTTGGAGAGGTGCCACCGCCTGTAGGCAGTGAACACTTTATTGTGATTTGATCAGGGAGGTTTTGTCTTGAGGAGAGTTTTCATTGAGAGCAATTAACGTTATTTACATGATTACGCAGTTTTTTTATTTCAAGGCAAAAAAATGCTTTGTAACGATCAAGATAGACCTTTTAACGTGCATACTCCCAATGTCGTACATATGTTTGTGATTTTGAAAAGTCACATTAGGTTGTATCCAAATTGAATTTGTGATTTCATAATTTTCACTCGTTGTTGTATCCAAATTGCATTTGGGTCAAGACTGTCGAGAATCAAGGAGCAGAATATTAATTCTTGCTCCAGCCTAAGGTTTTAATGTTTTTGTAGGAAGGGATGATTTTTAGGTACCAATTTGCTTTTGGGTGCCTCACTAATAGATCTAGATTTTCTATCATGTTGCATAGAATTTGTCATGGTTCCTTTAGGAACCCAAATCAATTTGTTTGGACCAAGTTTCCTGAATGGACAATAATGCGTCCTGTGTCCGAACTTGCAACAAAAGTTGCATTTGCTTTGATGTCTTACATGTAAGATGGGGCCTTTTACGAAGGTAGTTGGATTTTGGTGAGGACTCCTCACAAATCCAATCCCACTTCTTTTGGGAACATGACCCTTGTTTGTAAGGATCATGTTTAATGACTTGCTACCAACCTCGAATTTTTTCAAGGTGTCCTTAAGTAGCAAGTTTTCTTTTTGAAAAGTTTTTAGATCATGACATTTGATACATGAATTTAAACTATCATGATATTTTTTTGGTAAGTAAAAGTAAATTGATTATGTGTAAAGTTTCTACAAATAGCTTTATCTATACAAGTCATAGACAAAGCCATGTAACTCATAGAGTGCGAATGCGATAGTTATGACTACACATGTTGTAGACTATAACTCCTAATTATAATCAAAATAGAAAATGTTTATCCAGATATATCAAAATTTGGCATCATTCCCAAGATCTTTAGCTAATAGCTTTTTTTTGGTAAGTATCTTTAGCTAATAGCAAAATTAAAATTGATAAAAATATATTTTTCTCTTTGGGTAAAGTGCTCCGTTTTGAGATCTTGCTCCATACAGGATCTTGAGTCTCTAATAATCTCTTTCAATAGCTGAGCATTGTTTGTGTATTGACATTTAAAGATTCTGTTACATCTCTCCTTCCACATCCACCAAATAGCGATCTGAAAGTAACATTTGCCGATTGTGTGAGAGGACCTTTTCTTGAGAAACATTGCATGAGTTCGCCTAGTTCTTGGTGCAAGTTTGGTTTTGTAGCCTATTGAGTTCAAATCATTTGGAGAATCTCCTTCCATATCCATTTTGTATAATCACAAGCAAAATAAAGGTGGTCAACAGTTTCTTCTTGTTGCATACAAAGGGAGTATCTAAGTTAACATGATAGATACCTATTCTTTTCATATTGTCTATTGTAGGTAGTTTATTGAGAAGGGCCTGCCATGTACATAAGGAATGTCTTTGTGATCCCTACGAACCCCATGTCCAACTGCTTGGGACCCACTTGTTATTTCTTTGCCTAATTTGATTCCATGCAGATGTGGCACTAAATTTGCCATTGTCATGAGGCCAAATAAGTTTATCTCAAGAGTTGTTCGTGATTGGAATAGCTATAATAGTCGGCCAAAGTGATAACATTTTGGGAAATAGGATTAGGGAGACACTGTGTACCGATTAGCAATGAACTCAGAAACCTTCCAATCTTTGGGAGCCCCGGAGATCTTTTTCGTATTCTGTCACCATATAATTGAAATATACTCTTCCCATTCACCCAAGGATCGTACCACATATTAGTACTAGTTCCGGTAAGAGATTGCATAGGAAATGTGTTTGATTAGCCAATTCCTTGCCTTTAAAATTCCTTTCCAAACTGCAGAGTGGTATGTTCTTGTTGAAATTTTCAGATTGATTCTTTTGAAAGATACCTAGCAGAAACCCAAAGTGACCATAAGGAACATTTGTTTTGCAAAAGATCCCACAATTGCTGCACTGCACATGCTTGATTCCAATCTCTAGTATTTCTCAAGTTTAGCCCCCTTCATCTTTTTTTCGGTTTACAAATGCTATCCCAATTTACCATATGCATTGCCTTATCATTTGTGCCATTCCAGAAGAAGTTCATTAATAACCGTTCAATATCTTGTAGAAGTCCAAAGTAGAAGAAGAAATTACACCAATATATAGAGTAGGAGTGCAATAATAGAATCCGGATGAGTTCGAAGTCGCCCCGCTTTTGATAGAAACCTATTTTTCCAAGAAGAAATTCTTTATTCTTTATTTTTTTTGCAAGATAGGGTGACAGTTGGGTTTTGTGAATGCCTGTGGATATGAGCGGGAGACCCAAATAAGGAACTGCAAGCTTCCCCTCACTAACCCCCCAAAGTTTTGTGCAATAAAGACATTATCCTCAACGTAAGGGCTCATATATATTTTTACTTTTCGCGATGATTTAATCAAGTCCAGAAACCATACCAAAGTCATTCATAATAGTAGCCAGGTTTTTTATTGAAGTTGGTTCATTTTGGAGAAAGATAAGTAAGTCATCCTGCAAATGTTATATGTGATATATGAACAGAACCAAAGAATGGGTACCTTAATGCTGCCATTTAAGACAAGCGTGGTTCCAACATACAGCTAAGTCCTTCCATCGCAATAGTAAAAAAGATCTTGGAGAGAGTGGATCACCTTGTGGGATGCCATTCGTGCTCCCCAAAAAAACCAATTGGTGAGCCATTAAAGAGTATCGAAAACTTTAGAGTTTCCAGCAAGATTGAATCCAATTAACCCATTTGTGGGAAGTTCATATCGAGGAGCATCTTATAGATAAACTTCCTATTAACTGAATCAAAGGCTTTCCAGAATCAGCTTTTAAAACATATTTTTGTCCCTCTTGCTTTTGAATGCAAATCTTTGACCAAGTCATTAGCAAGCAAAATGTTATGATGTATACTTCTCCCTTTGATGAAAGCAGACTTGGTTTGGGCTAATGATCTTGTGTATTACCTTTTGCATTCTATTTGCCAATACTTTGGAGATGATCTTGTAAATAAAGTTGCATAATGATATGGGTCGATAGTTCTCTAGTGAATCAGCCCCTTCATTCTTCGGAATTAAGGAAATAAAAGTGCAATTCATCTCTAAGAATATGACCAAGAGAAAAAATGTTGGCAAGCCTTGATCACATCATTTCCAATAATAGACCAAGCAGTTTGGTAAAATTCAAATGGAAATCCATCCGGACCTGGGCTTTTGTGCTTTGGTGACTTAAAGACAACACATACAATTTTAGTCATCTGTAATTGGGGCATTGAGGATTGAAATAGCTTCAATCAAGTTTTCTAGTCGGCTCCACATGAATGTTATTAGGTTTCCCAGCTTGATTGAGTAAGGAATAAAAAAATTGCTCTGTGTGTGCTTTAACCTCATCCAACTTCTCAATAAGATTATCATCTTTGTCTCTGCATTTGTCGATCGGTTAATAGCCCTTCGAGTAGCAATTGAAGCATAGAAAAATTTTGTATTGGAATCCCTAAGCGTAAGCCAATGTTGTCAAGACTTCGCAAAAAACTTTCCTCCTGTTTTAAGGCTTGCATGAAGTTATTTCTGGCTTCTGCCTCTTTGTAGATAATATTTTCATCATTTGGTGAAGTTGCAGCTCATGTTGCATAGACATTAGTTCTTTTCGCAAAGTTGAACTCGGTGTTAATATTGCCAAAGGTATTTGTATTCCACTCCTTTAGTGCTGCTTTACAGGCTTTGAGCTTTTGACATAAGATGTAAGGAGGGGATCCATGCACATTAACATTTTTTTTTTTGGTAAGTAAAAGTAAATTGATTATGTGTAAAGTTTCTACAAATAGCTTTATCTATACAAGTCATAGACAAAGCCATGTAACTCATAGAGTGCGAATGCGATAGTTATGACTACACATGTTGTAGACTATAACTCCTAATTATAATCAAAATAGAAAATGTTTATCCAGATATATCAAAATTTGGCATCATTCCCAAGATCTTTAGCTAATAGCAAAATTAAAATTGATAAAAATATATTTTTCTCTTTGGGTAAAGTGTCTGCCGTTTGAGATCTTGCTCCATACAGGATCTTGAGTCTCTAATAATCTCTTTCAATAGCTGAGCATTGTTTGTGTGTTGACATTTAAAGATTCTGTTACATCTCTCCTTCCACATCCACCAAAATAGCGCATTTGAAAGTAACCTTTGCGGTTGTGTGAGAGGACCTTTTCTTGAGAAACATTGCATGAGTTCGCCTAGTTCTTGGTGCAAGTTTGGTTGCGGCAGTCTATTGAGTTCAAATCATTTGGAGAATCTCCTTCCATATCCATTTTGTATAATCACAAGCAAAATAAAGGTGGTCAACAGTTTCTTCTTGTTGCATACAAAGGGAGCATCGGTTAACATGATAGATACCTCTTCTTTTCATATTGTCTATTGTAGGTAGTTTATTGAGAAGGGCCTGCCATGTACATAAGGAATGTCTTTGTGATCCGGTCGATCCCATGTCCAACTGCTTGGGACCCACTTGTTATTTCTTTGCCTAATTTGATTCCATGCAGATGTGGCACTAAATTTGCCATTGTCATGAGGCCAAATAAGTTTATCCAAGAGTTGTTCGTGATTGGAATAGCTATAATAGTCGGCCAAAGTGATAACATTTCTGGGGAAATAGGATTAGGGAGACACAGTGCAGATTAGCAATGAACTTTAAACCTTCCAATCTTTGGGAGCCCAGATCTTTTTAAGTGATTCTGTCACCATATAATTGAAATATACTCTTCCCATTCACCCAAGGATCGTACCACATATTAGTACTAGTTCCGTAAGAGATTGCATAGGAAATGTGTTTGATTAGCCAATTCCTTGCCTTTAAAATTCCTTTCCAAGTCAGAGTGGTATGTTCTTGTTGAAATTTCCCAGATTGATTCTTTTGAAAGATACCTAGCAGAAACCCAAAGTGACCATAAGGAACATTTGTTTTGCAAAAGATCCCACAATTGCTGCACTGACATGCTTGATTCCAATCTCTAGTATTTCTCAAGTTTAGCCCCCCCCTTCATCTTTTAGGGTTTACAAATGCTATCCCAATTTACCATATGCATTGCCTTATCATTTGTGCCATTCCGGAAGAAGTTCATTAATAACCGTTCAATATCTTGTAGAAGTCCAGCAGTAGAAGAAATGCATTACACCAATATATAGAGTAGGAGTGCAATACCGAATGGATGAGTTCGAAGTCATCCCCGCTTTTGATAGAAACCTATTTTTCCAAGAAGAAATTCTATTCTTTTTTTTTTTGCAAGATAGGTCGACAAAGTGGGTTTTGTGAATGCCTGTGGATATGAGCGGGGAGACCCAAATAAGGAACGGCAAGCTTCCCTCACTAACCCCCAAAGTTTGTGCAATAAAGACATTATCCTCAACGTAAGGGCTCATATATACTTTACTTTTCGCATGATTTAACTCAAGTCCAGAAACCATACCAAAGTCATTCATAATAGTAGCTGGGTTCTTTCTTGAAGTTGGTTCATTTTGGAGAAAGATAAGTAAGTCATCTGCAAATGTTATATGTGATATATGAACAGAACCAAAGAATGGGTACCTTAATGCTGCCATTTAAGACTGCGTGTTCCAACATACAGCTAAGTCCTTCCATCGCAATAGTAAAAGATACTGGAGAGAGTGGATCACCTTGTCGGATGCCATTCTGTGTCTCAAAAAAAACCAATTGGTGAGCCATTAAAGAGTATCGAAAACTTTGGAGTTTCCAGGGCAAGATTGAATCCAATTAACCCATTCTTTGTGGGAAGTTCATATCGAGGAGCATCTTATAGATAAACTTCCTATTAACTGAATCGAAGGCTTTTCAGAATCAGCTTTAAAACATATTTTTGTCCCTCTTGCTTTTGAATGCAAATCTTTGACCAAGTCATTAGCAAGCAAAATGTTATGATGTATACTTCTCCCTTTGATGAAAGCAACTTGGTTTGGGCTAATGATCTTGTGTATTACCTTTTGCATTCTATTTGCCAATACTTTGGAGATGATCTTGTAAATAAAGTTGCATAATGATATGGGTCGATAGTTCTCTAGTGAATCACCCCATGCATTCTTCGGAATTAAGGAAATAAAAGTGCAATTCATCTCTCTAAGAATATGACTGAAGAGAAAAAATGTTGGCAAGCCTTGATCACATCATTTCCAATAATAGACCAAGCAGGTTTGGTAAAATTCAGCTGGAAATCCATCCGGACCTGGGCTTTTGTGCTTTGGTGACTTAAAGACAACACATACAATTTAATTATCCGTAATTGGGGCATTGAGGATTGAAATAGCTTCTGAATCAAGTTTTCTAGTCGGCTCCACATGAATGTTATTAGGTTTCCCAGCCTTGATTGAGTAAGGAATAAAAAAATTGCTCTGTGTGTGCTTTAACCTCATCCAACTTCTCAATAAGATTATCATCTTTGTCTCTTTGATTTGTCTGGGTTAATAGCCCTTCGAGTAGCAATTGAAGCATAGAAAAATTTTGTATTGGAATCCCTAAGCGTAAGCCAATGTTGTCGAGACTTCGCTTTGCAAAACTTTCCTCCTGTTTTAAGGCTTGCATGAAGTTATTTCACGGCTTCGCCTCTTTGTAGATAATATTTTCATCATTTGGTGAAGTTGCAGCTCATGTTGCATAGACATTAGTTCCTTTCTCGCAAAGTTGAACTCGGTGTTAATATTGCCAAAGGTATTTGTATTCCACTCCTTTAGTGTTGCTTTACTGGGCTTTGAGCTTTTGACATAAGATGGGGGGGGATCCATGCACATTAACATTCCAAGCAGATCCGATAACATCAAGAAATTGAGGATGAGTACTCCACATGTTAAAGAATCTAAATGGTTTCTTGCCTCTTTGTGTCGCTTTTTTGCGTGTATATACATTAAAGAATGGTCGAAAACAAAGGAGCACCATACTCAAGAAGTGAATCTGGGTAAACCGTTAACCATTCATGATTAATCAAACACCTATCAAGTCGAGCCATTATTTTTCTGTTAGCAGCACCTTGATTACTCCAGAGAGCCAATTACCCACAGATTTCATATCAAACAATGTCAAAGGTGTCAATGTAATCATTGAACTTTTTTTTTGAAGTCGGCTTTCGAAAAGTTGTCTACCACCCTGCTTTTTTCATTTGTGTACGAACAAAGTATTAAAGTCTCCAAGAACAATCCAAGGTACATTGAGACAGCCATTTACAATATTAGTCGGTCGGACCAAAGAGTATTTCTTTTTCTTGCATCTTGTTTGAAGCATATATACCAAAGTGAAATTGAATTGACACCATTTTTTTTATCCTCTACCTTAAGATGAATGAATTGATCAAGTAGCAGAAATAAACCAAGCATTAATAGAGTTAGGATGCCATAAGACCCATATTCTACCAAAAGTGTCATTTGAGTCATTGGTAAACAGTTCGCGTCCGCCATATTAAATTCTTTTGAGCTTGAACGCGATTGTTTAATTTTGTTTCCACTAGAATAACAATATCACATGCGCAGACTTGATTATTCTATTGAGCTCCGACATTTCTCCGGCTTATTAAGTCCATGAACATTCCAAGCATGTTATCTTCATTAGTAAAAGATACTAAGGTATTCATCCTACGACTTTGGATGGATTGTACCATCCTTTTTTTCTTATCTTTCGGTTTTGTATTTTCCTCCCAAGACAATATCCTTACCTTTTATGGCTTTATTCCTATATTTATCCACTTCATCTACAGCTTGCAGATTTTTAAACTTTAAAATACCTTGAATCATGTGGTCTTGATTGGCAGGGTTTGTTGAAGCTCGATAAGATTGTTGCATCACAATATCCTGGATAGTACTTGTTGGAGCGGTCGGCTATAGAGGTTTGTTGGAGCATGAGTTTGTTGAGACAGAATATCCTTGTTGGCAATGTTTGTTGTGGCTTTGAGTTTGTTGAGGAATAATATCCTTGCTAAAGTAGATTTGCTTGGACCCGAAGTTCGTTGAGCTAGTGTGGATGGATCCGATGATATTGGAAGAGATGAAGTTTCGACTTATGTTTCTCCCGCCCACTAGTACCATGGGAAACCTCTATTGTGGAAGGCTCGACATTATAGGTATAGATAAAGTTTTGGAATTGTCCTTACGTCTGCGGTGCTTTCCTTTGCGAAGTCGGAATGCTCAATAGTTTTTGCCACCATCGGTCTTCTTTGCCATTAGAGAAGAATCACTTTCTCTTCGGAGGCTTTGACGTGGTCCATAGACCTTTGTGGTTGGATTTGGGGTTTCGACAAGCTCCATTTGGATGACCAAAAGATAAGCAACGCCGACATCGTTGTGGCTTCCAGAATATGAGACATGTACCTTCCGAAAGTGTTCCCGTCAAGATCACGATAGAAAACCTCATTAGGAAGATCTTCATCGGAAGAAACCAGCACACATGCTCGCGTGCAAATGTTAATCTTGTCTCGAGCCTGCTGTTGCTTTTGTCGATGTAGAGTGGTCGTCCCAGAAAAGTGTTGCATAACTTTGCAATAAAACGTCGACTCAAAGATGTAGAGGTAGTCCTTGAAAGGATACCCATAATGGAATAGACTGTAGGCTATCTAACTCCAAACGGACATCGAGACCAACGTCGTAAAATCATTGGATGACCCATGGATAGTCCGTAATCCTTCGAGGATTCGCTGCAAATCTTCTTGAGTATAGCTTGCAAACAAAGAATCCGTTCTCCAAAGCATATGAAGATCAAATGACGATATTCCCCATCGAAGTTTTGATAAATGAGGATTGTGGGAAATAAGATGTTTTGAGACCTACCACATAGCCAACAATCGCCATAGACCATGTCTCAATAAGCTCGCTGAATCAGCGATCTCGTAGATAAGCAATCTTCTTATCACCTGAACTTCCGAGTAAAGAATTCCAAGCTTAGATCGGGACTTCCAACCGGAGCCTTGAAGAGGCTAGTCTAAGGCCGAGGATCGCTGGAAATGAGAGCGGTCGTCGCGATCTAGAGCGACACCGCTTCGATCTTGGTTGGTCGAAGGAGTTTTCTCTGGAAAAGATATGTTGGAAGAGCAACTGGGGGGGTAGCGGTAGGGAGCCTTGCCATCGTTTCAACCCTCTCGCCACCATCGCCAGCCCTAGGGGCCATCGCTGCCATGTTTGATCCCTCCGGTCGCCGCTACGTAAACGACGCCATTGGGAAAAGCCACCGCTGCAAAGTATATTAGATCGCCGCTATGGTACCGTCACCCTAGGGATTTATGGTTGCTGCTACAGTATCGCCGCCCTTTGGGGAGAAGCCGACGCTATGGAGATCTGATCGCTGCTACAATTAATGTCGTCGCTGGCCGCTACACTGATCATCGTCGTCCTTGGGAGATCGATCACCTCTACATTGTCGCCGCCTTCGTGGGGAGAAAGCCGACGCTGCAGGAGTTAGATCGCTTTAGGGAGATATGGTTGTCGCTACGCACCGCCGCCCTAGATCGGGCCGCCGCCGCTCTGAGAGCTGCCGCCTTTGGGAGATCTCGATCACCGGCATGATCGCGCCGCGCCCTTTCGCCTGGAGAAAGCCAACGATGCAGGAGTCGATCGTCCTAGGGAGATCTGGTCGCCGCTATAGTACCGCCGCCTTTAGATCTGGTCGCCGCCATAAAGATCGCCGCCGCCGCCATGATGATCGCCGCCTAGATCCGGTTTCCTTCTGATATCGCGCCGCCGCCGCTACAAAGATCGCCGCCCTATTTTGATTATCCATGCACATTAACATTCCAAGCAGATCCGATAACATCAAGAAATTGAGGATGAGTACTCCACATGTTAAAGAATCTAAATGGTTTCTTGCCTCTTGGTGTTTTTTTTCTGCGTGTATATACATTAAAGAATGGTCGAAAACAAAGGAGCACCATACTCAAGAAGTGAATCTGGGTAAACTGTTAACCATTCATGATTAATCAAACACCTATCAAGTCGAGCCATTATTTTTTTCTGTTAGCAGCACCTTGATTACTCCGGGAGAGCCAATTACCCACAGATTTCATATCAAACAATGCTGAAGTGTCAATGTAATCATTGAACTTTTTGAAGTCGGCTTTTCAAAGTTGTCTACCACCCTGCTTTTTTTCATTTGTGTACCGAACAGTATTAAAGTCTCCAAGAACAATCCAAGGTACATTGAGACAGCCATTTACAATATTAGTCGTCAGGACCAAAGAGTATTTCTTTCTTGCATACTTGTTTTGAAGCATATATACCAAAATTGAAATTGAATTTGACCATTCATTTTTTTATCCTCTACCTTAAGATGAATGAATTGATCAAGAGCAGAAATAAACCAAGCATTAATAGAGTTAGGATGCCATAAGACCCATATTCTACCAAAAGTGTCATTTGAGTCATTGGTAAACAGTTCAAGGTCCGCCATATTAAATTCTTTTGAGCTTGAACGCGATTGTTTAATTTTTGTTTCCACTAGAATAACAATATCACATGCGGACTTGATTATTCTATTGAGCTCCGACATTTCTCCGGCTTATTAAGTCCGCGAACATTCCAAAGATGTTATCTTCATTAGTAAAAAAGATAGTAAGGTATTCATCCTACGACTTTGGATGGATTGTACCATCCTTTTCTTATCTTTCGGTTTTGTATTTTCCTCCGCACAATATCCTTACCTTTTTTATGGCTTTATTCCTATATTTATCCACTTCATCTACAGCTTGCAGATTTTTAAACTTTAAAATACCTTGAATCATGTGGTCTTGATTGGCGGGGTTTGTTGAAGCTCGATAAGATTGTTGCATCACAATATCCCTGGATAGTACTTGTTGGAGCAAGTCGGCTATAGAGGTTTGTTGGAGCATGAGTTTGTTGAGACAGAATATCCTTGTTGGCAATGTTTGTTGTGGCTTCTGAGTTTGTTGAGGAATAATATCCTTGCTAGCTTAGATTTGCTTGGACCCGAAGTTCGTTGAGCTAGTGTGGATGGATCCGATGATATTGGAAGAGATGAAGTTCGACTTATGTTTCTCCGGCCCACTAGTACCATGGGAAACCTCTATTGTGGAAGGCTCGGACATTATAGGTATAGATAAAGTTTTGGAATTGTCCTTCTGTTCATGGGTGCTTTCCTTTGCGAAGCCGGAATGCTCAATAGTTTTTGCCACCATCGGTGCTGCTGCCATTAGAGAAGAATCACTTTGCTGCTGAGGCGCTTGACGTGGTCGATAGACCTTTGTGGTTGATTTGGGGTTTGTCGACAAGCTCCATTTGGATGACCAAAAGATAAGCAACGCCGACATCGTTGTGGCTTCCGGGGAATATGAGACATGTACCTTCCGAAAGTGTTCCGTCAAGATCACGATAGAAAACCTCATTAGGAAGATCTTCATCGGAAGAAACCAGCACACATGCTCGTGCAAATGTTAATCTTGTCCGAGCTGCTGTTGCTTTGTCGATGTAGAGTGGCTGTCCCCTGAGAGTGCTGCATAACTTTGCAATAAAACGTCGACTCAAAGATGTAGAGGTAGTCCTTGAAAGGATACCCATAATGGAATAGACCTGTAGGCTATCTAACTCCAAACGGACATCAGGAGACCAACGTCAAAATCATTGGATGACCATGGATAGTCCAGAATCCTTCGAGGATTCGCTGCAAATCTTCTTTTGAGTATAGCTTGCAAACAAAGAATCCGTTCTCCAAAGATATGAAGATCAAATGACGATATTCCCCATCGAAGTTTTGATAAATGAGGATAGTGGGAAATAAGATGTTTTGAGACCTACCACATAGCCAACAATCGCCATAGACCATGTCTCAATAAGCTCTGCTGAATCAACAGTCTCAGATACAGCAATCTTCTTATCACTGAACTTACGGAGTAAAGAATTCCAAGCTTAGATCGGGACTTCCAACCGGAGCCTTGAAGAGGCTAGTCTAAGGCCGAGGATCGCTGGAAATGAGAGCAGGTCGTCGCGATCTAGAGCGACCCGCTTCGATGTTTGGTTGGTCGAAGGAGTTTTCTCTCGAAAAGATATGTTGGAAGAGCAACTTGGGGGGGTAGCGGTAGGGAGCCTTGCCATCGTTCAACCCTCTCGCCACCATCGCCAGCCCTAGGGGCCATCGCTGCCATGTTTGATCCCTCCGGTCGCCGCTACTGTAAACGACGCCATTGGGAAAAGCCACCGCTGCAAAGTATATTAGATCGCCGCTATGGTACCGTCACCCTAGGGATTTATGGTTGCTGCTACAAGATCGCCGCCTTTGGGGAGAAGCCGACGCTATGGAGATCTGATCGCTGCTACAGTGTCGTCGCCGCCCTTCTGAAGCATCGTCGTCCTTGGGAGATCCGATCACCTCTACGATTGTCGCCGCCCTTCTTTGTGGGAGAAAGCCGACGCTGCAGGAGTTAGATCGCCTTAGGGGAGATATGGTTGTCGCTACAGCATCGCCGCGCCCTAGATCTGGGCCGCCGCTACAAGCGGCGGCCGCCTTTGGGAGAGATCGATCACCGCTACGAAGCCGTTGCCGCCTTTCGCGTGGGAGAAAGCCAACGATGCAGGAGTCAGATCGTCCCTAGGGAGATCTGGTCGCCGCTATAGTACCGTCGCCCTAGATCTGGTCGCCCTTCTGATATCGCCGCCGCCCTTCTGAGTATCGCCGCCCTAGATCTGGTTTCCCTTCTGATGCCGCCTACGCCGCCATGATATCGTCGCCTATTTTGATTATCCATGCACATTAACATTCCAAGCAGATCTCGATAACATCAAGAAATTGAGGATGAGTACTCCACATGTTAAAGAATCTAAATGGTTTCTTGCCTCTTTGGTGTCGCTTTTTTTCTGCGTGTATATACATTAAAGAATGGTCGAAAACAAAGCAAAGCACCATACTCAAGAAGTGAATCTGGGTAAACCGTTAACCATTCATGATTAATCAAACACCTATCAAGTCGAGCCATTATTTTTCTGTTTAAAGCACCTTGATTACTCCGGAGAGCCAATTACCCACAGATTTCATATCAAACAATGCTGCATTGTCAATGTAATCATTGAACTTTTGAAGTCGGCTTTCAAAGTTGTCTACCACCCTGTTTTTCATTTGTGTACCGAACAGTATTAAAGTCTCCAAGAACAATCCAAGGTACATTGAGACAGACCATTTACAATATTAGTCAGGTCGGACCAAAGAGTATTTCTTTCTTGCATCTTTGTTTGAAGCATATATACCAGTTAAATTGAATTGATGACCATTCTTTTTATCCTCTACCTTAAGATGAATGAATTGATCAAGAGCAGAAATAAACCAAGCATTAATAGAGTTAGGATGCCATAAGACCCATATTCTACCAAAAGTGTCATTTGAGTCATTGGTAAACAGGTTCTGCGTCCGCCATATTAAATTCTTTTGAGCTTGAACGCTGATTGTTTAATTTTTGTTTCCACTAGAATAACAATATCACATCATGCAGACTTGATTATTCTATTGAGCTCCGACATTTCTCCGGCTTATTAAGTCCATGAACATTCCAAAGCATGTTATCTTCATTAGTAAAAGATAGTAAGGTATTCATCCTAACGACTTTGGATGGATTGTACCATCCTTTTTCTTATCTTTCGGTTTTGTATTTTCCTCCCGCACAATATCCTTACCTTTTATGGCTTTATTCCTATATTTATCCACTTCATCTACAGCTTGCAGATTTTTAAACTTTAAAATACCTTGAATCATGTGGTCTTGATTGGCAGGGTTTGTTGAAATCACACTATCATGATATTCAATTTTTAACTTATTAAAATCACAAGTAAGACTATCATGCTCCCAACGTGATCATGATCTTGACTCCGGTGCAACTCCTGCTGCTTGTCTAACTTTCATCGTAGTTAAACCTGCACACTTATCTCAACACATAGATTAGACAACAAATGACAATTGACTTCATCATCAAAATCCGAGATTCAACAGGAAGGTGGTTCAAGTGTTCATTGTGTTCATCATGTGCATTGCGCACCATTTCATATGTCATCAATGAGCCGATAAGTTCTTTAAGTGGATAAATATTTAAATCTTTTGTTTCTTGTATTGCCGTAACTTTTGATTCCCAAACTTTAGAAAGTGATCGTAAAACTTTACTAACAAGTTCAAAATTCGAGAAACATTTGCCAAGAGTTTGTAAACCATTGGCGACATCCGTAAAAGCGGGTGTACATGTCAACAATGGTTTCGCTTCGGCTTCATTTGAAAAAAGCTCGAAATCATGCATTAAAATGTTAACTTTGAAGTCTTTGACTCTACTAGTTCCCTCGTGTGTGATTTCAAGTGTTCGCCAAATATCAAAAGCCGTTTCGCACGTAGAGATCCGATTGAACTCATTTTTGTCTAAAAGCGCCAAAATAAGGCATTCATAGCCTTTGCGTTTAAAGAAAAATACTTCTTCTCCAAATCCGACCATTCGTTCATCGGTTTAGAGGGAAGTTGAAAACCTTTTTCAACAATATTCCATATATCCAAATTCATAGAAATCAAGAAAACTCTCATTCGAAGTTTTTCCAATAAGTGTAGTCCAATCCGTTAAACAATGGTGGATAAAAAAAATCGATAAGCCCTCTTGAAAGCCATGAAGAGCCATTTTCTCGGGTGTAAATCGAAATGAGAAATACCGG
>LS990916.1:9424400-9446900 GCA_900464855.2 Musa schizocarpa | reverse complement strand
ATCAAGTGATGAGGACAGTGACAATGACATTGCACTTTTGACTCAAAAATTCAAAAAATATTTAAGGAAGAAAAAATTTAAAAATAATACAAAAAATAAATTTGAACAAAAGAAGGACCAAGTGATTTGCTATGAATGCAAAAAACCGGGACACTACAAGAACGATTGCCCTCAAGCCAAAAAGAGAACACCAAAGAAGAAGGCGCTCAAGGCAACATGGGATGACTCAAGCACATCCGAAGAAGAGGAGTCCAACACCGAGCAAGTTGCTCACTACGCCCTAATGGCCTTCGAAGAAGAGGTAACGGATTTAATTAATGCAGATTTACCTTATCATGATTTATTAAATGCCTTACATGAGTTTTTTTTTGGTAAGTAAAAGTAAATTGATTATGTGTAAAGTTTCTACAAATAGCTTTATCTATACAAGTCATAGACAAAGCCATGTAACTCATAGAGTGCGAATGCGATAGTTATGACTACACATGTTGTAGACTATAACTCCTAATTATAATCAAAATAGAAAATGTTTATCCAGATATATCAAAATTTGGCATCATTCCCAAGATCTTTAGCTAATAGCAAAATTAAAATTGATAAAAAATATATTTTCTCTTTGGGTAAAGTGCTCTGTTTTGAGATCTTGCTCCATACAGGATCTTGAGTCTCTAATAATCTCTTTCAATAGCTGAGCATTGTTTGTGTGTTGACATTTAAAAATTCTGTTACATCTCTCCTTCCACATCCACCAAATAAGCATCTGAAAGTAACCTTTGCTAGTTGTGTGAGAGGCCCTTTTCTTGAGAAACATTCCATGAGTTAAGCCTAGTTCTTGGTGCAAGTTTGGTTCTTGGCAGTCTATTGAGTTCAAAATTTGGAGAATCTCCTTCCATATCCATTTTGTATAATCACAAGCAAAATAAAGGTGGTCAACAGTTTCTTCTTGTTGCATACAAAGGGAGCATCGGTTAACATGATAGATACCTCTTCTTTTCATATTGTCTATTGTAGGTAGTTTATTGAGAAGGGCCTGCCATGTACATAAGGAATGTCTTTGTGATCCCTACGATCCCATGTCCAACTGCTTGGGACCCACTTGTTATTTCTTTGCCTAATTTGATTCCATGCAGATGTGGCACTAAATTTGCCATTGTCATGAGGCCAAATAAGTTTTATCGAAGAGTTGTTCGTGATTGGAATAACTATAATAGTCGGCCAAAGTGATAACATTTCGGGAGAAATAGGATTAGGGAGACACCAGGTACCGTTAGCAATGAACTCAGAAACCTTCCAATCTTTGGGAGCCCCGAGATCTTTTCGTATTTTGTCACCATATAATTGAAATATACTCTTCCCATTCACCCAAGGATCGTACCACATATTAGTACTAGTTCCAGAAGAGATTGTGTAGGAAATGTGTTTGATTAGCCAATTAACCCATTGCTGTGGGAAGTTCATATCGAGGAGCATCTTATAGATAAACTTCCTATTAACTGAATCAAAGGCTTTCCGTAAATCAGCTTTAAAACATATTTTTGTCCCTCTTGCTTTTGAATGCAAATCTTTGACCAAGTCATTAGCAAGCAAAATGTTATGATGTATACTTCTCCCTTTGATGAAAGCAGCTTGGTTTGGGCTAATGATCTTGTGTATTACCTTTTGGATTCTATTTGCCAATACTTTGGAGATTATCTTGTAAATAAAGTTGCATAATGATATGGGTCGATAGTTCTCTAGTGAATCAGCCCCTGCATTCTTCGGAATTAAGGAAATAAAAGTGCAATTCATCTCTCTAAGAATATGACCTGAAGAGAAAAAATGTTGGCAAGCCTTGATCACATCATTTCCAATAATAGACCAAGTAGTTTGGTAAAATTCAGCTGGAAATCCATTTGGACCTGGGCTTTTGTGCTTTGGTGACTTAAAGACAACACATACAATTTCGTCATCTGTAATTGGGGCATTGAGGATTGAAATAGCTTTCGAATCAAGTTTTCTAGTCGGCTCCACATGAATGTTATTAGGTTTCCCAGCTTGATTGAGTAAGGAATAAAAAAATTGCTCTGTGTGTGCTTTAACCTCATCCAACTTCTCAATAAGATTATCATCTTTGTCTCTGCATTTGTCGCGTCTGGTTAATAGCCCTTCGAGTAGCAATTGAAGCATAGAAAAATTTTGTATTGGAATCCCTTAGCGTAAGCCAATGTTGTCGAGACTTCGCTTTGCAAAACTTTCCTCCTGTTTTAAGGCTTGCATGAAGTTATTTTGGCTTCGCCTCTTTGTAGATAATATTTTCATCATTTGGTTGAAGTTGCAGCTCATGTTGCAAAGACATTAGTTCCTTTCTGCAAAGTTGAACTCACGGTGTTAATATTGCCAAAGGTATTTGTATTCCACTCCTTTAGTGTTTGCATGGGCTTTGAGCTTTTGACATAAGATGTGGGGGGGGGGGGGATCCATGCACATTAACATTCCAAGCAGATCGATAACATCAAGAAATTGAGGATGAGTACTCCACATGTTAAAGAATCTAAACGGTTTCTTGCCTCTTGGTGTCGCTTTTTTCTGCGTGTATATACATTAAAGAATGGTCGAAAACAAAGGAGCACCATACTCAAGAAGTGAATCTGGGTAAACTGTTAACCATTCATGATTAATCAAACACCTATCAAGTCGAGCCATTATTTTTCTGTTAGCAGCACCTTGATTACTCCGGGAGAGCCAATTACCCACAGATTTCATATCAAACAATGCTGCAGTGTCAATGTAATCATTGAACTTTTGAAAGCTGGCTTTCGAAAGTTGTCTACCACCCTGTTTTTTCATTTGTGTACCGAACAGTATTAAAGTCTCCAAGAACAATCCAAGGTACATTGAGACAGCCATTTACAATATTAGTCGGTCGGACCAAAGAGTATTTCTTTCTTGCATCTTGTTTGAAGCATATATACCAAAGTGAAATTGAATTGATGACCATTCTTTTTTATCCTCTACCTTAAGATGAATGAATTGATTAGTAGCAGAAATAAACCAAGCATTAATAGAGTTAGGATGCCATAAGACCCATATTCTACCAAAAGTGTCATTTGAGTCATTGGTAAACAGTTCTGCGTCCGCCATATTAAATTCTTTTGAGCTTGAAGCGTCACGATTGTTTAATTTTTGTTTCCACTAGAATAACAATATCACATGCGGCGAGACTTGATTATTCTATTGAGCTCCCGACATTTCTCCGGCTTATTAAGTCCATGAACATTCCAAAGCATGTTATCTTCATTAGTAAAAGATAGTAAGGTATTCATCCTACGACTTTGGATGGATTGTACCATCCTTTTTCTTATCTTTCGGTTTTGTATTTTCCTCCCGCACAATATCCTTACCTTTTATGGCTTTATTCCTATATTTATCCACTTCATCTACAGCTTGCAGATTTTTAAACTTTAAAATACCTTGAATCATGTGGTCTTGATTGGCAGGGTTCGTTGAAGCTCGATAAGATTGTTGCATCACAATATCCTGAATAGTACTTGTTGGAGCAGTCTGGCTAGAGAGGTTTGTTGGAGCATGAGTTTGTTGAGACAGAATATCCTTGTTGGCAATGTTTGCTGTGGCCTGAGTTTACATGAGTTATTTGATGAATGTAAGACAATTAGTAGAAAATACAAATTGCTAAGAAAGGAGCAAGATCGTCTTACTTGTGCTTTAGATAAATTGAAAACTGAATATCATGATTGTCTAGCTCCATGTGCTAAATGCCATGATTTAGAAACTCTACAAAATGAGAACTTAGTACTTATGGACACCTTGAAGAAATTCGATGTCGGTAGCAAGTCCGTAAACATGATCCTTACAAATAAGGGTCACGTTCCTAAAAGGAGTGGAATCAGATTTGTGAGAAGTACTCACCAAAATCCAACCACCTTCATTAAAGGTCCTATCTTACATGTTCAACACCAAAGCAATTGCAATTTTTGTTGCAAATATGGACATATAACTTACCAATGTCCATTCAAGAAAATTAGTCCGAACAAATTGATTTGGGTTCCTAAAGGAACCATAATCAAGTCTATGCAACATGATAAACAAGTTAGATTAGTTTTTGAGGCACCCAAAAGCTAATGGGTACCTAAAAATAATTCCTTCTTGTAGAAACATATACCATCACATGCTAGGAGCAAGAGATGGTATCTTGATAGTGGATGCTCAAGGCATATGACCGGAGATCCATCCCAATTCACCAAGCTCACTAGCATGGACGAAGGCTATGTCACCTTCGGAGACAACAACAAAGGCAAAATCATTGGCAAGGGAACCATAGGTAACAAATCAAGTTTTTCCATTGATGATGTGTTACTAGTTGATGGATTAAAACATAATCTATTGAGCATTAGTCAATTATGCGATAAAGGTTATATCGTTAGATTTGAATCAAATATGTGCATTATTGAAAAACCAAATCATAACATGACTATGATTGCTTTAAAACAAAATAATGTCTATACCATCAATCTTGATGAACTAAGTAATGAAATGTGTTTCTCCGCCATAAATGATGATGCTTGGCTTTGGCATAGGAGATTAGGCCATGCAAGTATGAAAACAATATCTAAAATCTCATCTCAAGAATTAGTACGAGGGATTCCAAATATGAAGTTTATTAAAGATAAGGTATGCGATGCATGTCAACTAGGGAAACAAATAAAAACAAGCTTCAAACCAAAAAATCAAATTAGTACCACTAGACCGTTACAATTGATCCATTTGGACTTATTTGGACCAATTGATACAACTAGTCTAGGTGGAAGCAAATATGCTTTTGTGATTGTGGATGACTACTCTAGATACACTTGGACCTATTTCTTAGGTCACAAAAGTGATTGTTTCAAGTGTTTCTCTAAATTTTATAAACTCACTCAAAACGAAAAAGGGTTCATGATTTCATCAATTCGGAGTGATCATGGTGGCGAATTTCAAAACCATGACTTTCAAAATTTTTATGAAGTTAATGGATACAACCATAACTTCTCCACTCCGAGAAATCCCCAACAAAATGGAGTAGTTGAAAGAAAAAATAGAAACCTACAAGAAATGGCAAGAACTATGTTAAATGAACATAGTTTACCTAAGTATTTTTGGGCCGAAGCCATAAATACGGCTTGCTACATCATAAATAGAGTCCTAATAAGACCTTCCTTATCAAAAACTTCCTATGAATTATGGAATAACAAAAAACCAAATATTTCCTATTTTAAAGTTTTCGGTTGTAAATGCTTTATTTTAAATGAAAGGGATGCCTTAGGAAAATTTGATGCAAAATCCGATGAAGGCATCTTTCTTGGTTACTCTTCCGTTTCGAAAGCCTTTCGGATTTTTAATAAAAGAACCTTAGTAATTGAAGAGTCTATTCATGTAGTTTTTAATGAAGTCTCAAATTTTAAGAAAAATGATTTTGATGATGATCTTGGTTTTGATAATTTGAATTTAAATGAACCCTCTCCTCAAAATAGCAACTTTTTTGGTAAGTAAAAGTAAATTGATTATGTGTAAAGTTTCTACAAATAGCTTTATCTATACAAGTCATAGACAAAGCCATGTAACTCATAGAGTGCGAATGCGATAGTTATGACTACACATGTTGTAGACTATAACTCCTAATTATAATCAAAATAGAAAATGTTTATCCAGATATATCAAAATTTGGCATCATTCCCAAGATCTTTAGCTAATAGCAAAATTAAAATTGATAAAAATATATTTTTCTCTTTGGGTAAAGTGCTCCGTTTTGAGATCTTGCCCCATACAGGATCTTGAGTCTCTAATAATCTCTTTCAATAGCTGAGCATTCTTTGTGTGTTGACATTTAAAGATTCTGTTACATCTCTCCTTCCACATCCACCAAATAGCGCATCTGAAAGTAACCTTTGCCAGTTGTGTGAGAGGATCTTTTCTTGAGAAACATTGCATGAGTTCGCCTAGTTCTTGGTGCAAGTTTGGTTGCGGCAGTCTATTGAGTTCAAATCGCTGGAGAATCTCCTTCCATATCCATTTTGTATAATCACAAGCAAAATAAAGGTGGTCAACAGTTTCTTCTTGTTGCATACAAAGGGAGCATCGGTTAACATGATAGATACCTCTTCTTTTCATATTGTCTATTGTAGGTAGTTTATTGAGAAGGGCCTGCCATGTACATAAGGAATGTCTTTGTGATCCCGGTCGATCCCATGTCCAACTGCTTGGGACCCACTTGTTATTTCTTTGCCTAATTTGATTCCATGCAGATGTGGCACTAAATTTGCCATTGTCATGAGGCCAAATAAGTTTATCTGAAGAGTTGTTCGTGATTGGAATAGCTATAATAGTCGGCCAAAGTGATAACATTTCGGGGGAAATAGGATTAGGGAGACACCAGGTACCGTTAGCAATGAACTCAGAAACCTTCCAATCTTTGGGAGCCCCGAGATCTTTTCGTATTCTGTCACCATATAATTGAAATATACTCTTCCCATTCACCCAAGGATCGTACCACATATTAGTAATAGTTCCAGAAGAGATTTTTTTTTGGTAAGTAAAAGTAAATTGATTATGTGTAAAGTTTCTACAATTAGCTTTATCTATACAAGTCATAGACAAAGCCATGTAACTCATAGAGTGCGAATGCGATAGTTATGACTACACATGTTGTAGACTATAACTCCTAATTATAATCAAAATAGAAAATGTTTATCCAGATATATCAAAATTTGGCATCATTCCCAAGATCTTTAGCTAATAGCAAAATTAAAATTGATAAAAATATATTTTTTCTCTTTGGGTAAAGTGCTCGTTTTTGAGATCTTGCTCCATACAGGATCTTGAGTCTCTAATAATCTCTTTCAATAGCTGAGCATTGTTTGTGTGTTGACATTTAAAGATTCTGTTACATCTCTCCTTCCACATCCACCAAATAGCGCATCTGAAAGTAACCTTTGCCAGTTGTGTGAGAGGACCTTTTCTTGAGAAACATTGCATGAGTTCGCCTAGTTCTTGGTGCAAGTTTGGTTCTTGGCAGTCTATTGAGTTCAAATCATTTGGAGAATCTCCTTCCATATCCATTTTGTATAATCACAAGCAAAATAAAGGTGGTCAACAGTTTCTTCTTGTTGCATACAAAGGGAGCATCGGTTAACATGATAGATACCTCTTCTTTTCATATTGTCTATTGTAGGTAGTTTATTGAGAAGGGCCTGCCATGTACATAAGGAATGTCTTTGTGATCCCGGTCGATCCCATGTCCAACTGCTTGGGACCCACTTGTTATTTCTTTGCCTAATTTGATTCCATGCAGATGTGGCACTAAATTTGCCATTGTCATGAGGCCAAATAAGTTTATCCGAAGAGTTGTTCGTGATTGGAATAGCTATAATAGTCGGCCAAAGTGATAACATTTCGGGGAAATAGGATTAGGGAGACACCGGTACCGTTAGCAATGAACTCAGAAACCTTCCAATCTTTGGGAGCCCCGAGATCTTTTTCGTATTCTGTCACCATATAATTGAAATATACTCTTCCCATTCACCCAAGGATCGTACCACATATTAGTACTAGTTCAGGAAAAAAGATTGCATAGGAAATGTGTTTGATTAGCCAATTCCTTACCTTTAAAATTCCTTTCCAAGCTGCAGAGTGGTATGTTCTTGTTGAAATTTCCCAGATTGATTCTTTTGAAAGATACCTAGCAGAAACCCAAAGTGACCATAAGGAACATTTGTTTTGCAAAAGATCCCACAATTGCTGCACTGGACATGCTTGATTCCAATCTCTAGTATTTCTCAAGTTTAGCCCCCCCTTCATCTTTGGGTTTACAAATGCTATCCCAATTTACCATATGCATTGCCTTATCATTTGTGCCATTCAGAAGAAGTTCATTAATAACCGTTCAATATCTTGGAGAAGTCCAGCCAGGTAGAAGAAATGCATTACACCAATATATAGAGTAGGAGTGCAATACCGAACGGATGAGTTCGAAGTCGCCCCGCTTTTGATAGAAACCTATTTTTCCAAGAAGAAATTCTATTTTTTTTTTTTTGCAAGATAGGCTGACAGTGGGTTTTGTGAATGCCTGTGGATATGAGCGGGAGACCCAAATAAGGAACTGGCAAGCTTCCCTCACTAACCCCCAAAGTTTGTGCAATAAAGACATTATCCTCAACGTAAGGGCTCATATATACTTTACTTTTCGCATGATTTAACTGAAGTCCAGAAACCATACCTGCATCGACGGTCCAATAGCGGCGACCAGATCTCCCTAGGACGATCTGACTCCTGCATCGTTGGCTTTCTCCCACGGGCGAAGGGCGACGGCACTGTAGCGGTGATCAGATCTCCCAAGGGCGACGCTACTGTAGCAGCGGCGGCCCAGATCTAGGGCGACGTCTTTGAAGCGACAACCATATCTCCCTAAAGGCGATCTAACTCCTGCGGCGCCGGCTTTCTCCCACGAAGCGAAGGCGACGACATCAGAGAGGTGATCAGATCTCCCAAGGACGACAAGATCTTTGTAGCGGCGGCGACGACGACAGCAGCGATCAGATCTCCAGTGGTGTCGGCTTCTCCCCAAGGGCGACGATACTGTAGCAGCAACCATAAATCCCTAGGGTGACGGTACCATAGCGGCGATCTAATATACTGCAGCGGTGGCTTTTCCCAATGGCGTCGTTTTCAGAAGCGGCGACGGAGGGATCAAACATGGCAGCGATGGCCCCCTAGGGCTGGCGATGGTGGCGAGAGGGTTGAAACGATAGCAAGGCTCCCCTACCGCTACCCCCAAGTTGCTCTTCCAACATATCTTTTCCAGAGAGAAACTCCTTCGACCAACCAAAGATCGAAGGTGCGGTCGCGCTCTAGATCGCGACGGCCTGCTCTCATTTCCAGCGATCCTCGGCCTTGGACTAGCCTCTTCAAGGCTCCGGTTGGAAGTCCCGATCTAAGCTTGGAATTCTTTACTCCGAAGTTCAGCCGATAAGAAGATTGCCGATCTGAGGCTGTTGATTCAGCAGAGCTTATTGAGACATGGTCTATGGCGATTGTTGGCTATGTGGTAGGTCTCAAAACATCTTATTTCCCACTATCCTCATTTATCAAAACTTCGATGGGGAATATCGTCATTTGATCTTCATATCTTTGGAGAACGGATTCTTTGTTTGCAAGCTATATACTCGAAGAAGATTTGCAGCTTAATCCTCGAAGGATTCTGGACTATCATGGTCATCCAATGATTTTCTGACGTTGGTCTCTCGATGTCCGTTTGGAGTTAGATAGCCTACAGTCTATTCCATTATGGGTATCCTTTCAAGGACTACCTCTACATCTTTGAGTCGACGTTTTATTGCAAAGTTATGCAGCACTCGGGACAACCACTCTACATCGACAAAGCAACAGCAGCTCGAGACGAGATTAACATTTGCACGAGCATGTGTGCTGGTTTCTTCCGATGAAGATCTTCCTAATGAGGTTTTCTATCGTGATCTTGACGGGAACACTTTCGGAAGGTACATGTCTCATATTCCCGGAAGCCACAACGAGGTCGGCGTTGCTTATCTTTTGGTCATCCAAATGGAGCTTGTAAGAAACCCCAAATCCAACCACAAAGGTCTATCGACCACGTCAAGCCTCAGAACAAAGTGATTCTTCTCTAATGGCAGCAGCACCGATGGTGGCAAAAACTATTGAGCATTCCGACTCGCAAGGAAAAAACACCAGCGGATAGAAGGACAATTCCAAAACTTTATCTATACCTATAATGTCGAGCCTTCCACAATAGAGGTTTCCCATGGTACTAGTGGACAGGAGAAACATAAGTCGGGAACTTCATCTCTTCCAATATCATCGGATCCATCCACACTAGCTCAACGAACTCAGGTCCAAGCAAATCTCGCTAGCAAGGATATTATTCCTCAACAAACTCAAAGGCCACAACAAACATTGCCAACAAGGATATTCTGTCTCAACAAACTCATGCTCCAACAAACCTCTATAGCCGATCGCTCCAACAAGTACTATCCGGGATATTGTGATCCAACAATCTTATCGAAGCTTCATCAAACCCTGCCAATCAAGACCACATGATTCAAGGTATTTTAAAGTTTAAAAATCTGCAAGCTGTAGATGAAGTGGATAAATATAGGAATAAAGCCATAAAAGGTAAGGATATTGTGCGGGAGGAAAATACAAAAACCGAAAGATAAGAAAAGGATGGTACAATCCATCCAAAGTCGTAGGATGAATACCTTAGTATCTTTTACTAATGAAGATAACATCTTTGGAATGTTCGCAGGACTTAATAAGCCGGAGAAATGTCGGAGCTCAATAGAATAATCAAGTTCGCCGATGTGATATTGTTATTCTAGTGGAAACAAAAATTAAACAATCGCGCGTTCAAGCTCAAAAGAATTTAATATGGCCGGACGCAGAACTGTTTACCAATGACTCAAATGACACTTTTGGTAGAATATGGGTCTTATGGCATCCTAACTCTATTAATGCTTGGTTTATTTCTGCTACTGATCAATTCATTCATCTTAAGGTAGAGGATAAAAAGAATGGCTGTCAATTCAGTTGGCTTTCTTAATGCTGCCAGCAATGGGTACCTTAATGCTGCCATTTAAGACTGCGTGTTCCAACATACAGCTAAGTCCTTCCATCGCAATAGTAAAAAGATACGGAGAGAGTGGATCACCTTGTCGGATGCCATTCGTGCTCCCAAAAAAACCAATTGGTGAGCCATTAAAGAGTATCGAAAACTTTGGAGTTTCCAGCAAGATTGAATCCAATTAACCCATTCTTTGTGGGAAGTTCATATCGAGGAGCATCTTATAGATAAACTTCCTATTAACCTGAATCGAAGGCTTTTCCAGAATCAGCTTTAAAACATATTTTTGTCCCTCTTGCTTTTGAATGCAAATCTTTGACCAAGTCATTAGCAAGCAAAATGTTATGATGTATACTTCTCCCTTTGATGAAAGCAGCTTGGTTTGGGCTAATGATCTTGTGTATTACCTTTTGCATTCTATTTGCCAATACTTTGGAGATGATCTTGTAAATAAAGTTGCATAATGATATGGGTCGATAGGAAATGTGTTTGATTAGCCAATTCCTTGCCTTTAAAATTCCTTTCCAAGCTGCAGAGTGGTATGTTCTTGTTGAAATTTCCCAGATTGATTCTTTTGAAAGATACCTAGCAGAAACCCAATGTGACCATAAGGAACATTTGTTTTGCAAAAGATCCCACAATTGCTGCACCGGACATGCTTGATTCCAATCTCTAGTATTTCTCAAGTTTAGCCCCCCCTTCATTTTTTCGGTTTGCAAATGCTATCCCAATTTACCATATGCATTGCCTTATCATTTGTGCCATTCCGTAAGAAGTTCATTAATAACCGTTCAATATCTTGGAGAAGTCCAGCAGGTAGAAGAAATGCATTACACCAATATATAGAGTAGGAGTGCAATACCGAACGGATGAGTTCGAGTCGCCCTGCTTTTGATAGAAACCTATTTTTCCAAGAAGAAATTCTATTCTTTATTTTTTTGCAAGATAGGTGACGATTGGGTTTTGTGAATGCCTGTGGATATGAGCGGGAGACCCAAATAAGGAACCGGCAAGCTTCCCTCACTAACCCCCAAAGTTTGTGCAATAAAGACATTATCCTCAACGTAAGGGCTCATATATACTTTACTTTTCGTGATGATTTAACTGAAGTCCAGAAACCATACCAAAGTCATTCATAATAGTAGCCAGGTTTTTTTATTGAAGTTGGTTCATTTTGGAGAAAGATAAGTAAGTCATCTGCAAATGTTATATGTGATATATGAACAGAACCAAGCAATGGGTACCTTAATGCTGCCATTTAAGATCTGCGTGTTCAAAGTGACTAAGTCCTTCCATCGCAATAGTAAAAAAAAGATACTGGGAGAGAGTGGATCACCTTGTGGGATGCCATTCGTGCTCCCAAAAAAACCAATTGGTGAGCCATTAAAGAGTATCGAAAACTTTGGAGTTTCCAGCAAGATTGAATCCAATTAACCCATTGTTTGTGGGAAGTTCATATCGAGGAGCATCTTATAGATAAACTTCCTATTAACTGAATCAAGGCTTTCCAGTAAATCAGCTTTTAAAACATATTTTTGTCCCTCTTGCTTTTGAATGCAAATCTTTGACCAAGTCATTAGCAAGCAAAATGTTATGATGTATACTTCTCCCTTTGATGAAAGCAGCTTGGTTTGGGCTAATGATCTTGTGTATTACCTTTTGCATTCTATTTGCCAATACTTTGGAGATGATCTTGTAAATAAAGTTGCATAATGATATGGGTCGATAGTTCTCTAGTGAATCAGCCCCTTCATTCTTCGGAATTAAGGAAATAAAAGTGCAATTCATCTCTAAGAATATGACCTGAAGAGAAAAATGTTGGCAAGCCTTGATCACTTCATTTCCAATAATAGACCAAGCAGTTTGGTAAAATTCAGCTGGAAATCCATCCGGACTGGGCTTTTTGTGCTTTGGTGACTTAAAGACAACACATACAATTTCATCATCCTGTAATTGGGGCATTGAGGATTGAAATAGCTTACGAATCAAGTTTTCTAGTCGGCTCCACATGAATGTTATTAGGTTTCCCAGCTTGATTGAGTAAGGAATAAAAAAATTGCTCTGTGTGTGCTTTAACCTCATCCAACTTCTCAATAAGATTATCATCTTTGTCTCTGCATTTGCTGATACGGTTAATAGCCCTTCGAGTAGCAATTGAAGCATAGAAAAATTTCCTTACCTAAGGAATGGAAGTATATAGATGCTCATTCAAAGGAGCTAATTATAGGGTATACATCTAAAGGGGTTCAAACTCGTTCCTCTTTCAAGAATTTTTGTGCTAATGCCGCCTTCCTCTCTCAAATCGAACCTTAAGTGCATTGACGAGGCCATAAAAGATGATTTTTGGATTATTGCAATGCAAGAGGAGCTGAATCTGGGAAATTTCAATAAGAACATACCACTTTGCAGCTTGGAAAGGAATTTTAAAGGCAAGGAATTGGCTAATCAAACACATTTCCTATGCAATCTCTTCTGGAACTAGTACTAATATGTGGTACGATCCTTGGGTGAATGGGAAGAGTATATTTCAATTATATGGTGACAGAATACTTAAAAGATCTCGGGGCTCCCAAAGATTGGAAGGTTTCGAAGTTCATTGCTAACGGCACACGGTGTCTCCCTAATCCTATTTCTCCGAAATGTTATCACTTTGGCCGACTATTATAGTTATTCCAATCAATTTAACAACTCTTCAGATAAACTTATTTGGCCTCATGACAATGGCAAATTTAGTGCCACATCTGCATGGAATCAAATTAGGCAAAGAAATAACAAGTGGGTCCCAAGCAGTTGGACATGGGATCGACAGGGATCACAAAGACATTCCTTATGTACATGGCAGGCCCTTCTCAATAAACTACCTACAATAGACAATATGAAAAGAAGAGGTATCTATCATGTTAACCGATGCTCCCTTTGTATGCAACAAGAAGAAAACTGTTGACCACCTTTATTTTGCTTGTGATTATACAAAATGGATATGGAAGGAGATTCTCCAAAGTGATTTGAACTCAATAGATCTGCCAAGAACCAAACTTGCACCAAGAACTAGGCTAACTCATGCAATGTTTCTCAAGAAAAGGGCCTCTCACACAACCGGCAAAGGTTACTTTCAGGATGCGCTATTTGGTGGATGTGGAAGGAGAGATGTAACAGAATTTTTAAATGTCAACAAACAAACAATGCTCAGCTATTGAAAGAGATTATTAGAGACTCAAGATCCTGTATGGAGCAAGATCTCAAAACGGAGCACTTTACCCAAAGGGAAAAATATATTTTTATCAATTTTAATTTTGCTATTAGCTAAAGATCTTGGGAATGATGCCAAATGTTGATATATCTGGATAAACATTTTCTATTTTGATTATAATTAGGAGTTATAGTCTACAACATGTGTAGTCATAACTATCGCATTCGCACTCTATGAGTTACATGGCTTTGTCTATGACTTGTATAGATAAAGCTATTTGTAGAAACTTTACACATAATTAATTTACTTTTACTTACAAAAAAAAAACAGGAGGAAAGTTTTGCAAAGCAGAAGTCTCGACAGCATTGGCTTACGCTAGGGGATTCCAATACAAAATTTTTCTATGCTTCAATTGCTACTCGAAGGGCTATTAACCGTATCAGCAAATGCAGAGACAAAGATGATAATCTTATTGAGAAGTTGGATGAGGTTAAAGCACACACAGAGCAATTTTTTTATTCCTTACTCAATCAAGTTGGGAAACCAAATAACAGTCATGTGGATTTAACTAGAAAACTTGATTCGAAGCTATTTCAATCCTCAATGCCCCAATTACTGATGATAAATTGTATGTGTTGTCTTTAAGTCACCAAAGCACAAAAGCCCAGGTCCAGATTAATTTCCAACTGAATTTTACCAAACTGCTTGGTCTATTATTGGAAATGATGTGATCAAGGCTTGCCAACATTTTTTCTCTTCAGTCATATTCTTAGAGAGATGAATTGCACTTTTATTTCCTTAATTCAAGAATGCAGGGGCTGATTCACTAGAGAACTATCGACCCATATCATTATGCAACTTTATTTACAAGATCATCTCCAAAGTATTGGCAAATAGAATGCAAAAGGTAATACACAAGATCATTAGCCCAAACCAAAGCTGCTTTCATCAAAGGGAGAAGTATACATCATAACATTTTGCTTGCTAATGACTTGGTCAAAGATTTGCATTCAAAAGCAAGAGGGACAAAAATATGTTTTAAAGCTGATTTTACGGAAAGCCTTCGATTCAGTTAATAAGAAGTTTATCTATAAGATGCTCCTCGATATGAACTTCCCACAAAGAATGGGTTAATTGGATTCAATCTTGCCTCGAAACTCCAAAGTTTTCGATACTCTTTAATGGCTCACCAATTGGTTTTTTTTTGGGAGCACGAATGGCATCCGACAAGGTGATCTACTCTCTCCAGATCTTTTACTATTGCGATGGAAGGACTTAGCTGTATGTTGGAACACGCAGTCTTAAATGGCAGCATTAAGGTACCCATTCTTTGGTTCTGTTCATATATCACATATAACATTTGCAGATGACTTACTTATCTTTCTCCAAAATGAACCAACTTCAAGAAAGAACCCGGCTACTATTATGAATGACTTTGGTATGGTTTCGGACTTCAGTTAAATCATGCGAAAAGTAAAGTATATATGAGCCCCTTACGTTGAGGATAATGTCTTTATTGCACAAACTTTGGGGGTTAGTGAGGGAAGCTTGCCGGGGTTCTTATTTGGGTCTCCCGGCTCATATCCGAGGCATTCACAAAACCCATTTGTCGGCCTATCTTGCAAAAAAAATAAAGAATAGAATTTCTTCTTGGAAAAATAGGTTTCTATCAAAAGTAGGACATTTCGAACTCATCCGTTAGGTATTGCACTCCTACTCTATATATTGGTGTAATGCATTTCTTCTACCTGCTGGACTTCTCCAAGATATTGAACGGTTATTAATGAACTTCTTCCGAATGGCACAAATGATAAGGCAATGCATATGGTAAATTGGGATAGCATTTGCAAACCTAAAAGATGAAGGGGGGCTAAACTTGAGAAATACTAGAGATTGGAATCAAGCATGTCCGGTGCAGCAATTGTGGGATCTTTTGCAAAACAAATGTTCCTTATGGTCACATTGGGTTTCTGCTAGGTATCTTTCAAAAGAATCAACTGGGAAATTTCAACAAGAACATACCACTCTGCAGCTTGGAAAGGAATTTTAAAGGCAAGGAATTGGCTAATCAAACACATTTCTTATGCAATCTCTTCCGGAACTAGTACTAATATGTGGTAAGTGCATCCTTGGGCTTAATGGGAAGAGTATATTTCAATTATATGGTGACAGAATACGAAAAGATCTAGGGGCTCCCAAAGATTGGAAGGTTTCGAAGTTCATTGCTAACGGTACACTGGTGTCTCCCTAATCCTATTTCTCCGAAATGTTATCAATTTGGCCGACTATTATAGTTATTCAAATCACTTAACAACTCTTCAGATAAACTTATTTGGCCTCATGACAATGGCAAATTTAGTGCCACATCTGCATGGAATCAAATTAGGCAAAGAAATAACAAGTGGGTCCCAAGCAGTTGGACATGGGATCGACAGGGATCACAAAGACATTCCTTATGTACATGGCAGGCCCTTCTCAATAAACTACCTACAATAGACAATATGAAAAGAAGAGGTATCTATCATGTTAACCGATGCTCCCTTTGTATGCAACAAGAAGAAACTGTTGACCACCTTTATTTTGCTTGTGATTATACAAAATGGATATGGAAGGAGATTCTCCAATGATTTGAACTCAATAGACTGCAAGCAACCAAACTTGCACCAAGAACTAGGGCGAACTCATGCAATGTTTCTCAAGAAAAGGGCCTCTCACACTGGCGGCAAAGGTTACTTTTAGGATCGCTATTTGGTGGATGTGGAAGGAGAGATATAACAGGATCTTTAAATGTCAACACACAAACAATGCTCAGCTATTGAAAGAGATTATTAGAGACTCAAGATCCTGTATGGAGTAAGATCTCAAAACGGAGCACTTTACCCAAAGAGAAAAATATATTTTTATTAATTTTAATTTTGCTATTAGCTAAAGATCTTGGGAATGATGCCAAATTTTGATATATCTGGATAAACATTTTCTATTTTGATTATAATTAGGAGTTATAGTCTACAACATGTGTAGTCATAACTATCGCATTCGCACTCTATGAGATACATGGCTTTGTCTATGACTTGTCATAACTATCGCATTCGCACTTTATGAGTTACATGGCTTTGTCTATGACTTGTATAGATAAAGCTATTTGTAGAAACTTTACACATATTCAATTTACTTTTACTTACCAAAAAAAAATATTATGGATATTTTTTAGGGAGCGTGACAGAGGTGGTATCAGAGCATTGTTTGAGGATCACTGAAATATTTGATATGTTGACGTGCAAAATATGTTGAGGTCCAGTGATAATGATTGGTGGAAATTTTCTTTGATGCATTTTAGGAATCTAGGATGATGAGGACATATGGTCCTCCTATTTCATTTGTTTCTGATTAATTAAGGGGGATGAAAGGGTTGATCGAGGATACAAAATCAGAGTAGCGCGATGAAAACATGGTGAACCAAATTTCATTGGTGGTAGAGAAACGGATGATGCAAACAGAGAAGATATTTGATGTACAAAATTGTTCTAATGATCGAAAGAATTCTTTTGCCACCTTATATTGGATGTAGAGGCTGATCATTAATGGCAACAAAGAAAATAATTTTTGGAGATCAGTGTTACGAATGATAAGGACAAGTTTACCAATAAAAATATGATTGGAAATGAATCAGAAAGTAATAACAAGAGTGTCAAGACATTTGGATTTGAAAAGGAAAGTCATCGCAAAAGACTAAATCATATGTGAATTGCAAGTTAAGTTATGAAACATGTTTGTGTTTTCGGGTGACTGGAGCCTATTTTGCTTGTGGAAAGTTAGATCATCAAGTAAGAGATTGCCCATTAAATAGGAAAAAAGAGCCACTGCCTCCTAGACCCTCAACCTATGCTAGAGCGTATGCTATCACTGAACAAGATTCTAAAGCTTCTAAATCCGTAGTTGAAGGTATTCTTCATGTTACTAAGAGAAATGCAAAAGTTTTGTTTGATCCCGGCTCCAACTTATCTTTTGTTTCACAATACATTGCTTGTCACTTGGATATTCTACCTAGACCCCTGGATTATATGTTATATGTAACAACTACTGTTGGAGATTCATTGGCAACAAATTTGGTTTACCTGTCTTGTTTGATTTCTATTGGAGAACACGAATTCCTTGCTAATTTGATTCTCCTAGAGATCCAGAGTTTTGATATTATACTTGGCATGGATTGGCTATCTTCCTATCATGCTACTATTGATTGCTACACAAAAATAATTATTTTCTACATACCAGATCAGCCTATATTTTACTTTGAGGTCATTAGGCATGATTTGCCTCCTTGCTTGATATCAACACTTCAAGCTTATCGTCTTATGCAGAAAGGTTGTTTTTGTTATATGGTGTGTGCAAAGGAGCATTCAAATCAGGAAACCCACCTAGATGAAATTTCAGTGGTCAAAGAATTTCCTGATGTATTCCCATACGACTTGCCTGGTTTACCTCTAGATAGAGAGGGTGAATTTGCTATTGATCTGGTCCCCAGTACAACCCCAATATCTAAGCCTCCCTACAGAATGACACCACTCGAGCTAGAGGAATTAAAGAAGCAACTACAAGAATTATTAGATAAGGGTTTCATACGACCCAGTGTATCTCCATGGGGTGCTCCGGTACTATTAGTGAAGAAGAAGGATGGAACATTGAGGCTTTGTATTGATTATAGACAGTTGAATCAGGTGACCATCAAAAATAAGTATCCCATACCTAGAATTGATGATTTGTTTGATCAACTGCAGGGTGCCCAAGTATTCTCTAAGATTGACCTGAGGTCAGGTTACTATCAGTTGAAGATCAAGGAGGAGGGTATTTCAAAAACCGCTTTCAGAACTCGATATGGTCATTATGAATTCTTGGTGATGTCTTTTGGTTTGACAAACGCCCCTGCAGCTTTTATGGAACTAATGAATAGGATATTTCAACCGCTCTTGGATATCTGTGTAATTATATTTATTAATGACATATTGGTGTATTCAAGGAGTAATCAGGAGCTGAGGAACACTTGAGAAATGTATTATCCATACTAAGAGAAAAGAAGTTGTATGCAAAGTTCAGCAAATGTGAATTTTGGTTGAATGAAGTTGCTTCTTAGGCCATGTGATTTCAGGGAACGATATATCTGTTGATCCAAGGAAAATAGAAGCTGTAGTTGAATGGGAAGTACCAACAAATGTAACAGAAGTTAGAAGCTTCTTGGGCATGGCAGGTTATTACAGGAGATTTGTGGAGGGATTTTCTCGAATCGCTCAACCTCTCACCAAACTCACTAAGAAGAATATGAAATTTGTATGGAGTGATGATTGTGAGCAAAGTTTTCAAGAGTTAAAAAGAAGATTGACGAGTGCCCCTATTCTCACTATTCCAAGTGGTAGTGATGAGTTTGTAGTTTATCTTGATGCTTCAAGGAAGGGCTTAGGATGTGTTTGATGCAGGAAGGGAGAGTAATTGCTTATGCTTCTAGGCAACTTAAAGGTTATGAATTGAATTATCCAACTCATGACTTGGAATTGGCAGCAATTATTTTTGCTCTAAAGATTTGGAGACATTATTTGTATGGTCGACAGGTTTGAAATCTTTAATGATCACAAGAGTTTAAAATATATTTTTCACTCAGAAAAGAGTTAAATATGAGACAAATGAAGATGGATAGAACTTGAAGGATTATGATTGTGCCATCTGTTATCACCCAGGCAAAGCCAATGTTGTAACTGATGCACTTAGTAGGAAATCTACAAGTTTTATGGCTAGTCTAGTCGTGAAGCAATGGAAGTTGTTAGAAGAAAATTTTGATGTGAAAGCTTTGAGGAAAGAGCAAGACTCGATGATATTGATGGCCTCCATTCAAGTGCAATCTGATCTTATTCAACAAATTAAGGAAGGATAATTACGAGATCCACATTTAATCTACTTGAGGAATGAAGTAAAAAGGGGATTGAAGCCAAAATTTCAAGTTTCAAAGGATGGCCTATTGAGATTTGGGGAGAGGGTATGTGTGCCAAATGAACCAGATATCAAGAGTCAAATCCTAGAGGAGAGTCATACTTCAAAGTACGCCATGCATCCAGGGAGCACTAAGATGTATAAGGATATCCAAAGTCATTATTGGTGGGAAGGCATGAAGAAGGAAATTGCAATGTATGTTTCAAAATGTTTGACTTGTCAGCAAATCAAAGTAGAACACCAAAGACTTGGAGGGTTGTTGTAACCTTTAGATATTCCTGAATAGAAATGGGAATGTATTACCATGGATTTTGTTTCGGGACTACCCAAAACCTCTAGGAAGCATGATGCTATTTAGGTTATCATTGATAGGTTAACAAAATCTGCGCATTTCCTACCAATTAATATGACTTATTCGCTTGACAGACTTGCAGATTTATATGTCAATGAAATAGTAAGACTTCATGGTATTCCAAAGGAGATCATCTCTGATAGAGACTCCAGATTTCTCTCTAGATTCTGGAGAAGATTGCAGGAGTCGATGGGCACTAAAGTTAAGTTTAGTACTGCATATCATCCTCAGACTGATGGTCAGTCAGAAAGAATAATTCAAATACTTGAGGATCTGCTTAGAGCCTATGTTATGGATTGGAAGGGTGAATGGGATAAAGATATTTCACTTATTGAGTTCACTTATAATAATAGTTATCATTCAAGTATTCAAATGGCTCCTTACGAAGCTTTATATGGGCGAAAGTGCATAACACCTATATGTTGGGAGGAAGTTGGTGACAGAAAGCTGTTAGCACCGGATAAAGTATAAGAAACTACCAAGAAAATTTAAGTTATAAGGAAAAGGTTAAAAACTGCTCAGAGTCATCAAAAGAGTTATGCCGACAATAGAAGACGAGACATTGAGTTTGAAATCGGAGATTTTGTATTCTTAAAAGTCTCCCCTTCCAAAGGCATTATAAGGTTTGGAAAGAAAGGAAAGTTAAGCCCAAGATTTATTGGACCTTTTGAGGTTCTTGAGAGGGTTGGTTCTGTCGCTTACAGGATTGCCTTGCCACCAGCATTGTGCCATGTTCATGATATCTTTCATGTCTCGATGATTAGGAAATATATATATGACCCTTCTCACATCATTAAGTATGAGCTGGTGGAGATCGATAAAGATTTATCTTATGTGGAAGAGCCTATTCAGATTATTGACAAGAAAGAAAAGTCCTAAGGAATCGGGTCATCCCACTGGTTCAAGTAATTTGGAGACATCATTCTGGAGAGGAAACAACTTGGGAGCTAGAGGAGGAAATGACAAAGGTGTACCCCCATCTTTTCATCGATAGAGGTACGATAAATTTAGAGGACTAAATTTTTCTTTTAAGGGGGGGAGAGTGTAACATCCCTCATTTCTGAATTTTCGTATAAGTTTCTAGTTGTAATGTATGTATTTATTTTAAATTTGATAAAAAGTCAAAGTATGAATCTGAGAACTTATTCATAAGAGTTGGAGGATTTGTTAAAACAAAAATCTGAGGACCTATATGTAAACCCTGAGGACCTAATCGTAAATATGATAAATACAAGGACTAAACTGTAAAATGTACAAAAATACAAACCCCACCGTTTAAGCCTCTCTGCTTTCGTTCTTAAGGAAGCAGAGAAGGCAGCTGTGTGGATGATCTGAGAAAGAAAGAAAGAAAGAAGAAGGAAAAGAAGAAGAAGAAGAAGAAGAAGAAATTGGGGCTTTAAGTCTTCTTGCTCAATCTTCTCAATTGGGGGTCAAAAATTCTCAAAGGCAAGTGTTCTAACCCCATCCTACAGAATATTATCTTCTGTTCTTTTGTTGGTTCAAAAAGATCTGAAAGATTTTCATTTAGAACCGGAAATGTCTCTCTTTGGACATAGAACCAAGGATTCTGAAATTTTTCGGTAAACTGACTCCTATATACTGTTCCAGCTATAACTTTTGGTACAAAAAGCAGATTTAGGCAGGAACTAGTTTGTTTGAAAACAGACTCTTATATCTTTCTTTTGACACAGAATTTGAAGATTTTAAACACCGATTACTTACCCAAACATCTGTTTCTAATGAGCCAATAGATGCTGCAAAACAGGGATTGAAATTTCTGACCTTTCGATACTAAAATACCTCTAAGTTCCTGTTGGAAATTCTAATTTATACCAAACTGACTTAGTCCGAAACTAGACTTGAAACCCTTTCTTTTGACATATATTTGAAAATTTTGGAATTCAAATGCCTACCCAATTATCTGTTGAATCCGACCCTATGTATTCTGCAAAACAGTGATTGTGTTTTTGACCTTGCGTTACCAAATAAAAGGTAACTCCTTGTTGGAAACCATGATTCATACGAAACTTGTTTTAACAGAAACCAGATTGATATATCTTTCAACAACAGCTTTCTTATGGGTATTGGAGCATAATTGATAATCTGAAGTATTTGTTCTCTGTGCCACTGGAATTCTGTCAGAAATCGAGCTTCGGTCGATTTCGCATATTCTGTTTCATTCCTTTGGAAATTGAATTCATCTAACCTTCTTATTTGAATTGAGCTAAATATGATTGCTTGGAATCCCGGTATACCCTTGCTTTCATTTCATTCTAAATCTGAATTCATTGGTGAGAAAATTGTTGCTTGCATCGTATTGTCTCGTAAAGGCACATGCACGTTTTGTTGTTCCGT
>LS990916.1:9339400-9419400 GCA_900464855.2 Musa schizocarpa | reverse complement strand
ATTATGAATGACTTTGGTATGGTTTTCGGACTTCAGTTAAATCATGCGAAAAGTAAAGTATATATGAGCCCTTACGTTGAGGAAAATATCTTTATTGCACAAACTTTGGGGGTTAGTGAGGGAAGCTTGCAGTTCCTTATTTGGGTCTCCCACTCATATCCACAGCATTCACAAAACCCTTTGTCGACCTATCTTGCAAAAAAAAAAAATAAAGAATAGAATTTCTTCTTGGAAAAATAGGTTTCTATCAAAAGCAGGACGACTCGAACTCATCCGTTTAGGTATTGCACTCCTACTCTATATATTGGTGTAATGCATTTCTTCTACCCTTTGGACTTCTCCAAGATATTGAACGGTTATTAATGAACTTCTTCCGGAATGGCACAAATGATAAGGCAATGCATATGGTAAATTGGGATAGCATTTGTAAACCGAAAAAGATGAAGGGGGGCTAAACTTGAGAAATACTAGAGATTGGAATCAAGCATGTCTGGTGCAGCAATTGTGGGATCTTTTGCAAAACAAATGTTCCTTATGGTCACTTTGGGTTTCTGCTAGGTATCTTTCAAAAGAATCAATCTGGGAAATTTCATCAAGAACATACCACTCTGCAGACTTGGAAAGGAATTTTAAAGGCAAGGAATTGGCTAATCAAACACATTTCCTATGCAATCTCTTTCCGGAACTAGTACTAATATGTGGTACGATCCTTGGGTGAATGGGAAGAGTATATTTCAATTATATGGTGACAGAATACGAAAAGATCTGGGGGGCTCCCAAAGATTGGAAGGTTTCGAAGTTCATTGCTAACGGTGCACTGTGTCTCCCTAATCCTATTTCCCGAAATGTTATCACTTTGGCCGACTATTATAGCTATTCCAATCACGAACAACTCTTGGATAAACTTATTTGGCCTCATGACAATGGCAAATTTAGTGCCACATCTGCATGGAATCAAATTAGGCAAAGAATTAACAAGTGGGTCCCAAGCAGTTGGACATGGGATCGAATAGGGATCACAAAGACATTCCTTATGTACATGGCAGGCTCTTCTCAATAAACTACCTACAATAGAGAATATGAAAAAGAAGAGGTATCTATCATGTTAACCGATGCTCCCTTTGTATGCAACAAGAAGAAAACTGTTGACCACCTTTATTTTGCTTGTGATTATACAAAATGGATATCGAAGGAGATTCTCCAAGCGATTTGAACTCAATAGACTGCCGCCAACCAAACTTGCACCAAGAACTAGGCGAACTCATGCAATGTTTCTCAAGAAAAGGTCCTCTCACACAACTGGCAAAGGGTTTCTGGATGCGCTTATTTGGTGGATGTGGAAGGAGAGATGTAACAGAATCTTTAAATGTCAACACACAAACAATGCTCAGCTATTGAAAGAGATTATTAGAGACTCAAGATCCTGTATGGAGCAAGATCTCAAAACGGAGCACTTTACCCAAAGAGAAAAATATATTTTTATCAATTTTAATTTTGCTATTAGCTAAAGATCTTGGGAATGATGCCAAATTTTGATATATCTGGATAAACATTTTCTATTTTGATTATAATTAGGAGTTATAGTCTACAACATGTGTAGTCATAACTATCGCATTCGCACTCTATGAGTTACATGGCTTTGTCTATGACTTGTATAGATAAAGCTATTTGTAGAAACTTTACACATAATCAATTTACTTTTACTTACCAAAAAAAAAAACATCAAACAAACTATAACTGATTTAATGAGCCATTCGCAGTTTCACAGTCTGAAATAGTTCATACTTACACATGCATGGCTTAATCTTTGAGACAAGCATATGACTACTGGCAGGATCAACTAGGTAGCACGTCCTCTACGACGCCAAGTGTCACGCCCCTCAAAAATATATCGACAATATTTAAAATTTTCATCATAACTAACCCAGGATCCAAGCACACATTTGAGGTCACTAAGAAAACATTCAGATCAAAATTTCACCTCTATAGTCTACAAATTCATAACACTGTGCATTTCATAAACATACCACACATCACTCGATAATTCACACAATCAGAACTCAACTCATCAAAATAATAACCACAACATAAATTCACAAATGGGGAAGTCTATGCAGTCACCAAACCAACGATTATCATAAGATCATATCATTACGAATATAACTTAACATACCAAAATCCTATACATGAGGGATCCTTTATCTTACACAAAATCCCGGGTTTAGATTCATCGTCACATTTCATAAGATGCAGAGTATATTATACAACAAATACACATATGCTAACAAAGATCTGCCCAAAATCTTCTAAACTTTCCACCTCAGCCCAATCTTAACATTTAGGCAAGCAATATGTTATCCTGAAAAATTTATCAACAAGCGGGGTGAGCATAAAGAGCTCGACAAGTGACTAACATATCCATATCAAAATAGTACAACTTCCAAAGAGATATAGTTCCAAAATACAAGGCAGAATATACGATTTCGTAGACATAATATCATTAAGAGCAGAAACACAATTGTCCTTTCAATCTTATATATTTGGTTCTGACGATTGGGGCATAGAGTAATTGGAGCATATCAAGAAACAAAGGAAACATATCGGAGCTTATCAATGGCATATAAAATGTTCGAAGCATATCAACGGCATATGGAACATTTGAAGCAAAATCATCGAGTGAATGAAGCATATCGGAGCATATCAAAACAAATATCGTACAGAAGCTCAAACGTCGCCCTTGACGTTGCAATCATATCATTCTTATCGAGCATGAACGAAACAACTCACCAAAACTCTGGATGTCATATCAAACATATAGAAGGTGTGGTGGGATCTCGGTCAGAATGTGATTCATCCATTTCTGAATGACCACTGACAAAAGTCTCCCACGTCCGGGAGATCCATCCACCCACGTCTAGGTGAAGTCGAGGGGGGGCGCAGAGCATCGCAGGCTCTAAGCATATCCCACGGAGCGGGACCCCACAGGCGGGTAATAAGCGCATCCCACAGAGCGGGACCCCACGGGAGGGTAATAAGCGATACCCTTTACCATTTCTGGCAAAGGTCCAGATAATCCCATACACCAGAGTACAAGAGGGCAGTTTTAACAATAAGTAGCATATATCGGAAGCACACAGCGAACAACGAACGTGCATGTGCCTTTTCAAACAATACGAAACAAAGAACAAATCTCTCACAAATGTATTCGGATTTCGAATGAAATAAAAACAAGAGTGTACAGGAATTTCCAAGCAATCATATTTATCTCAAATCCAATAAGAAGGTTAAACGAATTCAAATATCCAAAGGAACGGCAGAATATGTAAATCGACCAAAGCTTCGATTTCGGACAGAATTCCAGTGGCACATCAAACAAATATTTCAGAATATCAATTATGCTCCAATACCCATAAGAAAACTATGGTTGAACCATATATCAATCTATATTCTGATGGAACAAATTTCATACGAAACAGGGTTCCCAACGCGGAGTTACCTTTGATTTGGTAACACAAGATCAAAAACACAATCACTGGTTTGCAGAATTTATAGGGTCGGATTCAACAGACAATAGGGTAGGCAATTGAAATCCAAAATTTTCAAACTATAAGTCAAAAGAAAGATTTTCAAGTCTAGTTTCAAATAAAATCAGTTTGGTACAATTCAGAATTTTCAACAGGGAGTTATAGGCATTTTAGTATCGACAGGTCAGAAATCTCGAACCCTGTTTTACAGCGTCTATAGGCTCAATTGAAACAGATGTTTGGGTAAGTATTCGGTGTCTAAAATCTACAAAATCAGTGTCAAAAGGAAGATATAAGAGTCTACTTTCAAACAAAATAGTTCCTGACCGAATTCACATTTTTTACTAAAACTTATAGCTGAAACAGTGTATAGGGGTTAGTTTACCGAAATGAAAACTTCAAAATCCATGGTTCTATGTCCAAATAGAGACATATCAGTTTCTAAATAGAAATCCTTCAATTTATTTTGATTCAACATAAAAACAGAGACTAAAAATTCTGTAGGATGGGGTTAGAACACTTGCCTTTGAGAATTTTGACCCGAAGTGAAAAGATTAAAGCAAGAACCCTAAAAACCCCAATTTTTTTCTCTTCTTCTTCTTCTTCTTCTTCTTCTTTCTTTCTTTCTTTCTTTCTTTGATCACCCACGAGCTGCCTTCTCTGCTTCCTTAAGAACGAAGGCAGAGAGGCTTAAACGGTGAAATTTGTCATTTTGTGTGTTTTGCAGTTTAGTCCTTGTTTTTATCATATTCACGATTAAGTCCTTAGGGTTTACATATAGGTCCTCAGATTCTTTTTTTTTTTTTTTTTTGAACAGATCTCCCAAATCTTACAAATAAGTTACCTCTGATTCATACTCTATTTCTTTTGTCAATTTAAAATAAATGCTTACATTATCACCAGAAATTTATATGAAAATTCGGAAATGAGGGGTGTTACACTCTCCCCCCTTAAAAGAAAAATTTAGTCCTCTAAATTTATCGTACCTCTATCGATGAAAAGATGAGGGTACACCTTTTTCATTTCCTCCTCTAGCTCCCAAGTTGTTTCCTCTCCAGAATGATGTCTCCAAATTACTTGAACCAGTGAGATGACCCGATTCCTTAGGACTTTTTCTTTCTTATCAACGATCTGAATAGGCTCTTCCACATAAGATAAATCTTTATCAATCTCCACCAGCTCATACTTAATGATGTGAGAAGGGTCATATATATATTTCCTAATCATCGAGACATGAAATATATCATGAACATGGCACAATGCTGGTGGCAAGGCAATCCTGTAAGCGACAGAACCAACCCTCTCAAGAACCTCAAAAGGTCCAATAAATCTTGGGCTTAACTTTCCTTTCTTCCCAAACCTTATAATGCCTTTGGAAGGGGAGACTTTTAAAAATACAAAATCTCTGATTTCAAACTCAATGTCTCGTCTTCTATTGTCGGCATAACTCTTTTGACGACTTTGAGCAGTTTTTAACCTTTCCCTTATAACTTGAATTTTCTGGAAGTTTCTTGTACCTTATCCGGTGCTAATGACTTTCTCATCACCAACTTCTTCCCAACATATAGGTGTTATGCACTTTAAGCCCATATAAAGCTTCATAAGGAGCCATCTGAATACTTGAATGATAACTATTATTATAAGTGAACTCAACAAGTGAAATATCCTTATCCCATTCACCTTTCCAATCCATAACATAGGCTCTAAGCAAATCCTCAAGTGTTTGAATTGTTCTTTCGGTGACCACCATCGGCCTCGAGGATGATATGCAGTACTAAACTTAACTTTAGTGCCCATAGATTCCTGTAATCTTCTCCAGAATCTAGAGAGAAATCTGGAGTCTCTATCGAGATGATCTCCTTTGGAATACCATGAAGTCTTACTATTTCAGCGACATATAAATCTGCAAGTCTATCAAGTTTAATAAGTCATATTAATCGGTAGGAAATGTGCAGATTTTGTTAACCTATCAATGATAACCCAAATAGCATCATGCTTTTTTAGAGGTTCGGGTAGTCCTGAAACAAAATCCATAGTAATGCATTCCCATTTCCATTCAGAATATCTAAAGGTTGTAACAACCCTCCGGGTCTTTGGTGTTCTACTTTGATTTGTCTGACAAGTCAAACATTTTGAAACATACATTGCAATTTCCTTCTTCATGCCTTCCCACCAATAATGACTTTGAAGATCTCTATACATCTTAGTGCTCCCAGGATGTATGGTGTACTTTGAAGTATGACTTTCCTTGAGATTTGATTCTTAATATCTGGTTCATTTGGTACACATACCCTCTCTCCAAATCTCAATAGGCCATCCTTTGAAACTTGAAATTGTGGCTTCAATTCCTTTTCTACTTCACTCCTCAAGTAGATTAAATGTGGATCTCGTAATTGTCCTTCCTTAATTTGTTGGATAAGATCGGAATGCACTTGGATGGAGGCCATCAATATCATCGAGTCTTGCTCTTTCCTCAAAGCTTTCAAATCAAAATTTTCTTCTAATAACTTCCATTGCTTCACAACCAGACTAGCCATAAAACTTGTAGATTTCCTACTAAGTGCATCACTACAACATTGGCTTTGCAGGTGATAACGGATGGCACAATCATAATCCTTGAAGTTCTAACCATCTTCGCTGCCTCATGTTTAACTCTTTCTGAGTGAAAATGTATTTTAAACTCTTATGATCGGTGAAGATTTCAAATTGTCGACCATACAAATAATGTCTCCAAATCTTTAGAGCAAAAATAATTGCTGCTAATTCCAAATCATGAGTTGGATAATTCAATTCATAACCTTTAAGTTGCCTAGAAGCATAAGCAATTAATCTCCCTTCCTGCATCAAAACACATCCTAGGCCTTTTCTTGAAGCATCAGTATAAACTACAAATCCCTCACTACCACTTGGAATAGTGAGAATAGGGGCACTAGTCAATCTTCTTTTTTAACTCTTGAAAACTTTGCTCACAATCATCACCCCATACAAATTTCATATTCTTCTTAGTGAGTTTGGTGAGAGGTTGAGCAATTCGAGAAAATCCCTCCACAAATCTCCTGTAATAACCTGCCATGCCCAAGAAGCTTCGAACTTCTGTTACATTTGTTGGTACTTCCCATTCAACTACGGCTTCTATTTTCCTTGGATCAACAGATATACCCTTCCCTGAAATCACATGGCCTAAGAAAGCAACTTCATTCAACCAAAATTCACATTTCTTTGAACTTAGCATACAACTTCTTTTCTCTTAGTATGGACAACATATCTCTCAAGTGTTCCTCATGCTCCTCGATTACTCTTTGAATACACTAATATGTCATCAATAAATACAATTTCACAGATATCCAAAAGCGGTTGAAATATCCTATTCATTAGTTCCATAAAAGCTGCAGGGGCATTTGTCAAACCGAAAAGGCATCACCAAGAATTCATAATGACCATATCGAAGTTCTAAAAGTCTGTTTTTTGAAATATCCTCCTCCTTGATCTTCAATCGATAGTAACCCACGACCTCAGTCAATCTTAGAAAATACTTGTGCACCCTGTAGTTGATCAAACAAATCATCAATTCTAGGTATGGGATACTTATTTTTATGGTCACTGATTCAATTGTCTATAATCAATACAAAGCCTCCATGTTCCATCCTTCTTCTTCACTAATAGTACCGAGCACCCCATGGGGATACATCGGGTCGTATGAAACCCTTTATCTAATAATTCTTGTATTTGCTTCTTTAATTCCTCTAGCTCGAGTGGTGCCATTCTGTAGGGAGGCTTAGATATTGGGGTTGTACTTGGAGACCGGATCAATAGCAAATTCACCCTCTCTATCTAGAGGTAAACCGTGCAAGTCATCCTGGGAATACATCGGGGAATTCTTTGACCACTACAATTTCATCTAGATGGGTTTCCTGTTTTGAATGCTCCTTTACACACACCATATAACAAAAACAACCTTTTGCATAAGACGATAAACTTGAAGTGTCGATATCAAGCAAGGAGGCAAATCATGCCTAATGCCCTCAAAGAAAAAAATATAGGTTGATCCGGTATGCAGAAAGTAATTATTTTTTTGTAACAATCAATACTAGCGTGATGAGAAGATAACCAATCCATGCCAAGTATAATATCAAAGCCCCGGATCTCTAGGAGAATCAAATCAACAAGGAGTTCGTGGTCCCCAATAGAGATCAAACAAGATGGGTAGACCAAGTTTGTTGCCAATGAATCTCCAACGCAGTTGTTACATATAACATATAATCCGGGGGTTTAGGTAGAATATCCAAGTGACAAGCAAAATATTGTGAAACAAAAACGATAAGTTGGAGTAGGGATCAAATAAAACTTTTGCATTTCTTTTAGAAACATGAAGAATACCTTCCACCACTTGATTTAGAAGCTTTAGAATCTTGTTCAAGTGATAGCATACACTCTAGCATGGGCTGAGGGTCTAGGAGACAGTGGCTCTTTCTTCTTCCTCAAAGGGCAATCTTTTATTTGATGATCCAACTTTCCACAACCAAAACATGCCCCAGATCACTCAAAAACACTGACTCGTTTCATGATTTAATCCCAATTTGCACATGACCGAGTCCTCCACAATGATTTCCTTTTCTCAAATCCAGATGTCTTAAACCTCTTGTTACTAGCTTCATATTCATTTTTTCTCTCCTTTTTTTGCCAAGAATTTTTCCCTTTTGTCCTTGCCAATGATTTCTTGAATTTCCTCCATATCTCTTTCAATTTTCAAAGCTCTTTTCACCGTATCAAGATATGTTTGTAATTTTAGAGCTGACATTAAACTTCTTATTGCTGGTCGTAATCCCTTTCAAACCTTCTTGCTTTTCTAGATTCATCATCAGTCATATGTGTGGCAAACCTCGAGAGCTCAGTGAATTTAGATTCATACCTTGTAACCGTCATACTTCCCTGGATAAGATTCAAGAACTCCAATTCTTTTTGCTCTCTCATACAATCTGGAAAATATTTATCATTAAACTTTTCTTGGAATAACTTCCATGTCATTGGCTCATGTTTGATTTCAGACATCCTCGATCAACCCTTTCATCCCCCTTAATTAATCAGAAACAAATGAAATAGGAGGACCATATGTCCTCATCATCCTAGATTCCTAAAATGCATCAAAGAAAATTTCCACCAATAATTATCATTGGATCTCAATATATTTTGTACATCAACATATCAAATATTTCAGTGATCCTCAAACAATGCTCTGATACCACCTCTGTCACGCCCCTCAAAAATATATCGACAATATTTAAAATTTTCATCATAACTAACCCAGGATCCAAGCACACATTTGAGGTCACTAAGAAAACATTCAGATCAAAATTTCACCTCTATAGTCTACAAATTCATAACACTGTGCATTTCATAAACATACCACACATCACTCGATAATTCACACAATCAGAACTCAACTCATCAAAATAATAACCACAACATAAATTCACAAATAGGGAAGTCTATGCAGTCACCAAACCAACGATTATCATAAGATCATATCATTACACGAATATAACTTAACATACCAAAATCCTATACATGAGGGATCCTTTATCTTACACAAAATCCACAGGTTTAGATTCATCGTCACATTTCATAAGATGCAGAGTATATTATACAACAAATACACATATGCTAACAAAGATCTGCCCAAAATCTTCTAAACTTTCCAATCCTCTCCCCAATCTTAACATTTAGGCAAGCAATATGTTATCCTAAAAAATTTATCAACAAACGGGGTGAGCATAAAGAGCTCGACAAGTGACTAACATATCCATATCAAAATAGTACAACTTCCAAAGAGATATAGTTCCAAAATACAAGGCAGAATATACGATTTCGTAGACATAATATCATTAAGAGCAGAAACACAATTGTCCTTTCAATCTTATATATTTGGTTCTGACAGATTGGGGCATAGAGTAATTGGAGCATATCAAGAACAAAGGAAACATATCTGAGCTTATCAATGGCATATAAAATGTTCAAGCATATCAACGCATATGGAACATTTGAAGCAAAATCATCATTGAATGAAGCATATCGGAGCATATCAAAACAAATATCGACAGAAGCTCAAACGTCGTCCTTGACGTTGCAATCATATCATTCTTATCCGAGCATGAACGTAAAACAACTCACCAAAACTCCGGATGTCATATCAAACATATAGAAGGTGTGGTGGGATCTCGGTCAGAATGTGATTCATCCATTTCTGAATGACCACTGACAAAAGTCTCCCACGCCTGGGAGATCCATCCACCCACGTCTAGGTGAAGTCGAGGGGGGCGGCAGAGCATCGCAGGCTCTAAGCATATCCCACGGGCGGGACCCCACAGAGCGGGTAATAAGCGCATCCCACAGAGCGGGACCCCACGGGAGGGTAATAAGCGATACCCTTTACCATTTCTGGCAAAGGTCCAGACAATCCCATACACCAGAGTACAAGAGGGCAGTTTTAATAATAAGTAGCATATATCGGGAAGCACACGCGGAACAACGAACGTGCATGTGCCTTTTCGAAACAATACGAAACAAAGAACAAATCTCTCACAAATGTATTCGGATTTGGAATGAAATAAAAACAAGAGTGTACAGGAATTTCCAAGCAATCATATTTATCTCAAATCCAATAAGAAGGTTAAACGAATTCAAATATCCAAAGGAACGGAGCAGAATATGCGAAATCGACCAAAGCTCGATTTCGGACAGAATTCCAGTGGCACATCAAACAAATATTTCAGAATATCAATTATGCTCCAATACCCATAAGAAAACTATGGTCGAACCATATATCAATCTATATTCTGATGGAACAAATTTCATACGAAACAGGGTTCCCAACGCGGAGTTACCTTTGATTTGGTAACACAAGATCAAAAACACAATCACTGGTTTGCAGAATTTATAGGGTCGGATTCAACAGACAATAGGGTAGGCAATTGAAATCCAAAATTTTCAAACTATAAGTCAAAAGAAAGATTTTCAAGTCTAGTTTCAAATACAATCAGTTTGGTACAATTCAGAATTTTCAACAGGGAGTTATAGGCATTTTAGTATCGACAGGTCAGAAATCTCGAACCCTGTTTTACAGCGTCTATAGGCTCAATTGAAACAGATGTTTGGGTAAGTATTCGGTGTCCAAAATCTACAAAATCAGTGTCAAAAGGAAGATATAAGAGTCTACTTTCAAACAAAATAGTTCCTGACCGAATTCACATTTTGTACTAAAACTTATAGCTGAAACAGTGTATAGGGGTTAGTTTACCGAAATGAAAACTTCAAAATCCATGGTTCTATGTCCAAATAGAGACATATCAGTTTCTAAATAGAAATCCTTCAATTTATTTTGATTCAACATAAAAACAGAGACTAAAAATTCTGTAGGATGGGGTTAGAACACTTGCCTTTGAGAATTTTGACCCGAAGTGAAAAGATTAAAGCAAGAACCCTAAAACCCCAATTTTTTCTCTTCTTCTTCTTCTTCTTCTTCTTCTTCTTCTTCTTCTTTCTTTCTTTCTTTTTTCTTTGATCACCCACGAGCTGCCTTCTCTGCTTCCTTAAGAACGAAGGCAGAGAGGCTTAAACGGTGAAATTTATCATTTTGTGTGTTTTGCAGTTTAGTCCTTGTTTTTATCATATTCACGATTAAGTCCTTAGGGTTTACATATAGGTCCTCAGATTCTTTTTTTTTTTTTTTTTTGAACAGATCTCCCAAATCTTACAAATAAGTTACCTCTGATTCATACTCTATTTCTTTTGTCAATTTAAAATAAATGCTTACATTATCACCAGAAATTTATATGAAAATTCGGAAATGAGGGGTGTTACACCAAGCCCAACATGCCGACCCATTACCACAAGGGAAAGGGGGGCAATGATGGGAAGACTGTCATCCGTCGAAGGGGGACCAAGAAAGCCAACCGATCATGTGCCAAGAATCTAAAGACCCATGGTACATTCTTATCCACTGCATCCAAGAGCACTCACGTGAACACTGGAGCCACTCGAGACGAGAGGTCAGAGACATGACATCGTTCGAGGACACACAAGGTGCACGGACATCGACACTCCTCATTCGTATAGGACATGAGAAGTGGATAAGCGAGGTAAACAATGTCTATTTCCAAAGGAACTAGGTAGATTGTACAGGCAACACACACATCTCCGTTCGAACATAGTACCATTGAAGAGACTTGCAACGTCGGTGGTCAACTGCACAAAAGCAGGGAGCCCACCGCGGCATACAAATCCATCACCGCTCACATGCTGACACAGTCATCCCATCGGACAGCCCATCACCAACCACGAGCAACAAAGACTCAAGTGGCCGATTAAACAAGGCAATCAACGACAAGACACCGCCGTGCACGAAGAAGTACAGAGCAATGCATTGTTGGCTGCTAGTAATAGGTGCCCAGCAAGCCAATCACGTGAGTGATGGCACGTGTGACTTGATACAGAATCTTTTTGCTTATTATATTTTGGCGTAGATCACTTTATAACTATTGCATAAATGCATATATATATTGTGATGTCCTTGGATTTGTGCAATGGGAATCAGATCGTGATGAGATCACGATAATGAGATCGATTCACCTTTAAACACATATCCTAAATAATCCCGGTCATAGGTTTTTCGAGAGGGACATCGTGATAACCGGATAGACTGGTGTGTGCTGTATACCGTCCATATGATGGATGGATGCAGCTGGTCTCATAGCTGCTCGTGTAGGGACACTAGGGATCTGAAAGAGTGTGCTCATTGGAGAATGAGTTCATTGATTGATCCGCCACGGAATCTTTGGATGGTTGATGATGCCTTATTGTCGACAGCGATTCCAGTAGTCCTAGTGGTGTATCTAGTCCTTAGACTTGAGACACCAAGGATGTCCTGTATGAGTGCTCCACTCTTTGATACCAGACTTATAGGTTTGGCTGTCCCGGATCTAGTACGCCTAGTCATTGGGAGTGGTAGTCGACCTTTACGAGGGCTATTGAGTATCGATAGAGGATCATCCACTCTTGGCGTCATGAGAGGAATATCCCATGTGTTCTTGCTCGGACAAATCCCCGGCGGGGTCATTCGGGTTGAGAGAGAAAGAGTTCTCCGGGAGAATCCGATTAGAGCGAGACTTCGAGTAGAAACCGTATGGGTCCGACAACACCATGCTCGATATACGGTCTCCGGGATATTAGATGGATGAGGGACTATAGGTACATGGTAACTAAGGACAGACAGGTCCAATAGATTGGATTCCCCTCAGATCATCACGGGGACTACGCCAGTAGTGGCCTAGCACGTAAAAGTAGTCGATGAGTCGAGTGTATTATTACAGAGATAATAATTAACGAAGTTAGAAGGATTTTCGACAGGTATGACTCACGGCCATTTCGATATTGGGCCTAGAGGGTCACACACATATGGTAGGCATTGCGATGAGTAGAGGTTCGGATATGAGATATCCGACGGAACCCTTGTCTTATTGGATGCAGATCCAATACTCACTAGGGAAGGACCCGTTAGGGTTTGACATGGGATCTCTATAAATAGGAGGGATTCACTGACCTCATAGGCTAGAGTCTTTGCTTGCCTTTCCTATTCTCCTCTCCCTCTCCACCTCGAGGCGTGGAGTTTTAAGGAGGGTCGCCGCAACCCCGTTTGTGTGGATCATCGTTAGAGAGGAGGACGCTTGACCTCCTTCACCCTCTCCTAAGGATCTGCAAGGAAACTTGGGGATATACGATCTCCCTAGGTAACACAATCTCTATCACGCAGTTTTGTGTTTTTATGGATTTTTTTGGCGCACCAATCTTTATCGACGACGAACAACATTTTTTTGGGAATCGGGGATTTTTTGTTTTCTTGTTCTTCATTGCGATATGATGTCGCCCGTTGATTTCCCCAACGGTGGTATCGAGCCAGGTTGTTCGATGCGAATGATTGGTTTTGAACCGCGTGTGTTGTGTTTAGGAAGAATATTGACGCCAAAATCGTTGGACGCTAAAAGCGAGGAAGGGCAGCAACAGTTGCTGCCCTCGATTTGCATGCCTCCGCCCACCGAAGAAGAACCGCAACAAGCAGCTGTGCACCACGGCGGCCCCACAAGATAGCATGCCAGCATGCAGCACCGCGGCCGGCGGCCGGTCTGGCAGCAGCGAGGTTTATGGCCGGCGGGGCGAGGGGGCAGCCAGCGGGTAGAGGCGCCTCGCGGACGCTGACCCAGCGGGCAGAGGTGTCATGAGGGCAGAAATACGGTCGAGGCATGGGGCGGCGGCCTATGGCCGTTCTCCCCATGGCAAAACGCAGGGTGCCGCCGGCCGAGGCAGCACCGCCCACGCTGGCGCTCGGCGGTGCTGCCTCGCTGGCAGAACCGCCATGGAGGCGGTGGCGCCGGGCGCCCACCACCAGCAAGCGGCGAAGGCGCTCCAGCGGGCGTAAGCTTGTAAGCAGGGCCTCGCCCTGCGCCCGCCAAGACGGTGCCGCCGCCCGCCCAAGTAGGTGGCGGCCATAAGCAAGAGAGGGAATTAGGGTTTTGGGCAAAAGAACAGTTTTGCCCTATGAATTTGAGAAATTCCAGTTTTGTATTTTGTTCAAATTACGAAAATACCCTTAGAATTGAAAAATTCCCTACATGTCCCCTGATTTCAGAAAAATATTAATTAATTAAAAGGTTTAGTTGATTATTATTTTTATTATTATCTAGTAGTCCTACATGATGATGATTATTTATACATGTGATGTATGATGTGTGGACCGATGATCATGGACCGTGGTGATGTGTGTACTTGTGATTATTATTATTGAGGTCCGCAAACCTCCATTATATTTCTCGTTTATTGTCAGCCCTGCGTGCCTATGATTAAGTTGTAATCACATGAGGAGGCGAGCGGAGCGTGGATGCGATAAGCGGGACCCCGAGGCGGACGATCGCGTGATGCATGGAGATGCATCAAGATGTCGACAAAACCAACGAGGACGAGATGAACGATCACGGGGCATGGAGATGCACCGTTGCACACATAGATCTTGATGTGAGTGATTAGGCTCATGGCCGGGCCTAATCATATTAGGTTGTGGTCCATGATCATCGATGTGATTGCTTATACACATACTAGATATGTATGTATATTTGCATGCGATGTAGATATATATTAAATATGTATATGTGTGACATGTCATATTAGGAGACCAAATTATAGAAACATCTCGATAATATTAAGTCGGTAAATATGAGGCAATTAGATTGACCCACGGCCTTCCATCGTTATGAGTAGGAACCGATTCCGGTGTAGGTTGAGTTGGTCGAGTCCCTCGAGACTCACCTATATCGCGATTCGCTATCTTGCTTACGACATAGAGATGTCACCGGTGACCGAGGACATGGTATGCTTGGTCGAGTCCCTCAAGGGTATATCATCAAATCAGACTCATCTTGTAACGAAGGTGTTGACTTAACCGAAAGCATCATGGTTGGTCGAGTCCCTCGAGGCCATGGTGATTCGGAGGCCGAACAGGACGAGAATCACAAGGAGTTGTGATCGGCAAGAGTTGCCTACTTTTTAGGCTTAGTGTGATTGGTCGAAAGTCCCTCGAGGTTACACTAAGACGCCGATTGGATCCCGATCCCCACTAGAAGTCTATTGAAGACTTCCGTTTCAATCGGCCGAGGGTGTAGCGTGACTCGTTAGTAAAATAGTGGGAGCATATTAAGATAGAAGTCCATATCTTGATAGTTTATTTCTTGCAAAATCTGCATGTTATTCATTTTACGCTATATCTTTATTTTCAGAAAATGTCGCTTTCAAATCCCTTATGTGGCATACTTGATGTCAACCGTCTTACTGGTCCAAATTATACGGATTGGCTCAGTAACTTGAGAATTGTTCTCACAAAGAGAGAAAATCGTAACGCCCTTGATACAAGTGATGCCTACGAAGAAGAAGGGCAAGCGAGGAGGATGAGATCACTGCCACGTGAAGTATATTGATGACTCCACTCTTGCTCGGTGCTATATGTTGGGCTCAATGACTCAGAGTTACAGAGACAACATGAAAAGATGGATGCCAGATCCATTCTCCTACATGTCCGCAAATTGTTTGAGGAACAGGGAAGGACTCAACGATATGAGATATCCAAGAGCCTTTTCCGCGCTAGGATGACTGAGGGGACACCGGTTCAGAACCATGTCCTAAAGATGATTGAGTGGATAGAGAAACTCACAGGTCTAGGAATGGTCCTAGAGGATAACTTGTGTGTGGACATTATGCTTTAGTCCCTACCAGATTCCTTTTCACAGTTCATAATGAATTTTAATATGAACAAGCTTGAGGTGACTCTCCCAGAGCTCCTCAATATGTTGAGGGAGGCAGAGAGTACTATTAAGAAAGAGAAGCCAGTTCTCTACACTGGTGAGACCAGAAAGAAAAGGAAAGAAGAAAGGTCCCTTAAGAAGGGAAAGGGCAAGGGCAAATAAGGTAAAGCAAAGGTTGCTTAGAAAGACCCAGCAAAGGACAAAGGCCGATTTTCCTGTGGTAAAGATGGGCATTGGAAGAGAAACTGCAAAGAGTACCTTGCAGAAAGGGCTTAAACAAAAGCTTGATGAAGCTTCAGTACATTCATGATCGGTCTCCATTTGTGGACTCTTATGATAACACATGGGTATTGGATACCCGGTAGTGCTTATCATATATGCAATTCGTTGCAGGTTCGGCAAGACCTAGGGAGACTACGAGAGGAGGAGATGGACCTCAAGATGGGTAATGGAGCAAAAGTTTCTGTATTAGCTATTGGCGAGGTCGCCCTACATCTACCTAGTGGAGCTTTTATTGCATTAGATGCATGTTATTTTGTTCCTTCTATTATCAAAAACATTATCTCCATTTCATGTTTAACAGTTAGTGGATATAAATTTGTTTTTGAGAACAATGGTTGTTCGATATTATTAGATGATAAGATCATCACGAAAGGAACATTGCATAATGGTTTATTTATGTTAGACACCACTCCACATATCATGAATATAAATATGTCCAAAAGGAAACGAGATGAGTTGAACAATTGCATACACATTGGCATTGTAGGCTAGGTCACATCAATGAAAGAAGGATTCAAAAGTTGCTAAATGATGGATATCTAGATCCATTCGACTATGTGTCATATACAACTTGTGAGTCTTGCATTCGTGGAAAATCGACCAAATCTCCATTTAGTAGAGGCGGAGAGAGAGCCAATGAGTTGTTGGAACTCATACATAGTGATGTATGTGGACTCATGTCAACTCATGCCATTGAAGGTTACTCCTACTTCATTACATTTATTGATGATTTCTCAAGGTATGGATATGTGTACTTAATGAAGTACAAGTCCGAGGCCTTTGAGAAATTCAGAGAGTATAAGAATGAGGTGGAGAACCGGATGGAAAGAGTATCAAAACTCTTTCGATCGGATCGAGGAGGTGAATACTTAAGTACAGAGTTTACTCAGGTTCCTTAAGGACCATGGGATATTATCCCAATGGACACCTCCTTATACACCTCACTCAATTGTGTCTCTCGAAAGGAGAAATCGTACATTATTAGATATGGTACGGTCCATGATGAGTTTCGTTGACCTACCCATCTCATTCGGGATATGCCCTAGAAACCGCAGCAGCTTACCTTACGAACAATGAGAGTTCCAACTAAGTCGGTAGTGTCTACACCATATAAGATATGGAAAGGGAAGAAGCCCTGATCTTAAGGTTGTTAAGATCCGGGGCTGCCCCTGCCTATGTTAGAAGACACAACCCGATAAGTTAGAATCAAGGACGAGCGATACAAATTTGTGGGATACCCCAAGGAAACTTGTGGGTATTATTTCTATCATCTCATGGACCAAAAGGTCTTTGTAGCTAAAGAGCAGCAGTGTTTCTTGAGAAGGAACACATTCTTGACGGAGATAGTGGGAGAATGATAGAATTGAGCGAGGTTGGAGAACCAAGCTCAAGCACCACTCTGACAACCGAGAAGTCCTTCAGGTACCTAATACACAAGTATCAACTTTACGCAGAAAGGTCCGATAGAGTATCCCATCCTCCCAGAGATATGTGGGACATATTAGAGCAGAGGATGTAGAGGATATTGATCCTCCAGACCTATGAGGAGGCTATTATGAGTATAGACTCCGGGAAGTGGAAAGAAGTCATGAATTCGGAGATGGATTCTATGTACTCCAATAAGGTTTGGAACCTAGTTGATGCTCCGGCTATTATTGTACCCATCGGTTGCAAGTGGATCTTTAAGAAAAAAGATCGGAGTAGATGGAAAGGTAGAGACCTATAAAGCAAGGCTAGTGGCTAAGGGTATCGTCAAAGGCAAGGTGTTGACTATTTAATTTAAACTTTTCACCAGTAGCAATGCTAAAATCCATCAGAATTCTATTGGTTATTGCAGCACACTATGATTATGAGATCTGGCAGATGGATGTGAAAACCGCATTCCTCAACGGGAACCTCGAGGAGGAGGTGTATATAATGCAACCCGAGGGATTCGTGTCCAAGAACTGCCCAGATAAGGTGTGTAGGTTGCTTAGATCCATTTATGGACTAAAGCAAGCTTCTCGAAGTTGGAACATAAGATTTGATGAGGCAATCAGATCTTATGACTTCGTTAAGAACGAAGATGAGCCTTGTGTATATAAAAAGGTAAGTGGGAGCGCTATCACCTTTTTGGTGTTATATGTGGATGACATCCTCATCATTGGGAATGACATAGGAATGCTATCCACAGTAAAGGCTTTGTTATCTAGACACTTCTCCATGATGCCAAATTTTGATATATTTGGATAAACATTTTCTATTTTGATTATAATTAGGAGTTATAGTCTACAACATGTGTAGTCATAGAGGGCGACGGTACTATAGCGGCGACCAGATCTCCCTAGGACGATCGACTCACGCATCGTTGGCTTTCTCCCCAGGCGCTTAAGGGCGGCAAAGATCAGAAGGGTGATCAGATCTCCCAAGGGCTTACGCCATCAGAAGCGGGCGGCCCAGATCTAGGGCGATGGTACTGTAGCGACAACCATATCTCCCTAAAGGCGATCTAACTCCTGCAGCGTCGGCTTTTCCCCAGCGAAAGGGGCGACACTATAGAGGTGATCAGATCTCCCAAGGACGATAGTATCAGAAGGGGCGGCGACGACACTGTAGCAGCGACCAGATCTCAGAAGCGTCGGCTTCTCCCCAAGGGGCGACGATACTGTAGCAGCAACCATAAATCCCTATGGTGACGGTACCATAGCGGCGATCTAATATACTGCAGCGGTGGCTTTTTCCCAATGGCGTCGTTTAGAAGCGGCGACCGGAGGGATCAAACATGGCAGCGATGGCCCCTAGGGCTGGCGATGGATGGTGGAAGAGGGTTGAAACGATGGCAAGGCTCCCTACCGCTACCCCCCCAAGTTGCTCTTCCAACATATCTTTTCCAGAGAGAAACTCCATCGACCAACCAAAGATCGAAGCAGTCGTCGCTCTAGATCGCGATGACGACCTGCTCTCATTTCCAGCGATCCTCGGCCTTGGACTAGCCTCTTCAAGGCTCCGGTTGGAAGTCCATATCTAAGCTTGGAATTCTTTACTCCGTAAGTTCAGGTGATAAGAAGATTGCTGTATACGAGACTGTTGATTCAGCAGAGCTTATTGAGACATGGTCTATGGCGATTGATTGTTGGCTATGTGGTAGGTCTCAAAACATCTTATTTCCTACTATCCTCATTTATCAAAAAACTCGATGGGGAATATCGTCATTTGATCTTCATATCTTTGGAGAACGGATTCTTTGTTTGCAAGCTATACTCAAGAAGATTTACAAATGAATCCTCGAAGGATTCTGGACTATCCGCGGTCATCCAATGATTCTACCGACGTTGGTCTCCTAATGTCCGTTTGGAGTTAGATAGCCTACAGTCTATTCCATTATGGGTATCCTTTCAAGGACTGCCTCTACATCTTTGGAGTCGACGTTTTTATTGCAAAGTTATGCAGCACTGGGGACACCACTCTACATCGACAAAGCAACAAAGAAGCGATTCATAAAGAAATGACGAGATTAGCATTTGCACGAGCATGTGTGCTGGTGTCTTCCGATGAAGATCTTCCTAATGAGGTTTTCTATCGTGATCTTGACGGGGGAACACTCGGAAGGTACATGTCTCATATTCCCCGAAGCCACAACGATGTCAAGATTGCTTATCTTTTGGTCATCCAAATGGAGCTTGTCAAGAAACCCCAAATCCAACCACAAAGGTCTATCGACCACGCCAAGCCTCAAGAACAAAGTGATTCTTCTCTAATGGGCAGCAGCACCGATGGTGGCAAAAAACTATTGAGCATTCCGACTCGTAAAGGAAAGCACAATGATGACGGTAAGAACAATTCCAAAACTTTATCGTACCTATAATGTCGAGCCTTCCACAACAGAGGTTTCCCATGGTACTAGTGGACGGGAGAAACATAAGTCAGGAACTTCATCTCTTCCAATATCATCGGATCCATCCACACTAGCTCAACGAACTCAGGTCCAAGCAAATCTCGCTAGCAAGGATATTATTCCTCAACAAACTCAGGCCACAACAAACATTGCCAACAAGGATATTCTGTCTCAACAAACTCATGCTCCAACAAACCTCTCTAGCCAGACTGCTCCAACAAGTACTATCCAGGATATTGTGATGCAACAATCTTTTTTTTGGTAAGTAAAAGTAAATTGATTATGTGTAAAGTTTCTACAAATAGCTTTATCTATACAAGTCATAGACAAAGCCATGTAACTCATAGAGTGCGAATGCGATAGTTATGACTACACATGTTGTAGACTATAACTCCTAATTATAATCAAAATAGAAAATGTTTATCCAGATATATCAAAATTTGGCATCATTCCCAAGATCTTTAGCTAATAGCAAAATTAAAATTGATAAAAATATATTTTTCTCTTAGGGTAAAGCGCTCGCTTTTGAGATCTTGCTCCATACAGGATCTTGAGTCTCTAATAATCTCTTTCAATAGCTGAGCATTGTTTGTGAGTTGACATTTAAAGATTCTGTTACATCTCTCCTTCCACATCCACCAAATAGCGATCTGAAAGTAACCTTTGCCAGCCAGTGGAGAGGCCCTTTTCTTGAGAAACATTGCATGAGTTAGCCTAGTTCTTGGTGCAAGTTTGGTCATGCAGTCTATTGAGTTCAAATCATTTGGAGAATCTCCTTCCATATCCATTTTGTATAATCACAAGCAAAATAAAGGTGGTCAACAGTTTCTTCTTGTTGCATACAAAGGGAGCATCGGTTAACATGATAGATACCTCTTCTTTTCATATTGTCGTTGTAGGTAGTTTATTGAGAAGGGCCTGCCATGTACATAAGGAATGTCTTTGTGATCCCTACGATCCCATGTCCAACTGCTTGGGACCCACTTGTTATTTCTTTGCCTAATTTGATTCCATGCAGATGTGGCACTAAATTTGCCATTGTCATGAGGCCAAATAAGTTTATCTCAAGAGTTATTCGTGATTGGAATAACTATAATAGTCGGCCAAAGTGATAACATTTGGGGAGAAATAGGATTAGGGAGACACCAAATGCAGTTAGCAATGAACTTAAAACCTTCCAATCTTTGGGAGCCCCGAGATCTTTTTCAGATTCTGTCACCATATAATTGAAATATACTCTTCCCATTCACCCAAGGATCGTACCACATATTAGTATTAGTTCAGAAGAGATTGCATAGAAATGTGTTTGATTAGCCAATTCCTTGCCTTTAAAAATTCCTTTCCAAGTCTGCAGAGTGGTATGTTCTTGTTGAAATTTCCTGATTGATTCTTTTTTGAAAGATACCTAGCAGAAACCCAATGTGACCATAAGGAACATTTGTTTTGCAAAAAAGATCCCACAATTGCTGCACCGCACATGCTTGATTCCAATCTCTAGTATTTCTCAAGTTTAGCCCCCTTCATCTTTAGGTTTGCAAATGCTATCCCAATTTACCATATGCATTGCCTTATCATTTGTGCCATTCCGGAAGAAGTTCATTAATAACCGTTCAATATCTTGGAGAAGTCCAAACAGTAGAAGAAATGCATTACACCAATATATAGAGTAGGAGTGCAATACCGAACGGATGAGTTCGAGTCGTCCCGCTTTTGATAGAAACCTATTTTTCCAAGAAGAAATTCTATTCTTTTTTTTTTTTTGCAAGATAGGTCGACAAAGTGGGTTTTGTGAATGCCTGTGGATATGAGCTGGAGACCCAAATAAGGAACGGCAAGCTTCCTCACTAACCCCCAAAGTTTGTGCAATAAAGACATTATCCTCAACGTAAGGGCTCATATATACTTTACTTTTTTTTAGATGATTTAACCAAGTCCGTAAACCATACCAAAGTCATTCATAATAGTAGCCAGGTTCTTTTATTGAAGTTGGTTCATTTTGGAGAAAGATAAGTAAGTCATCTGCAAATGTTATATGTGATATATGAACGTAACCAAAGCAATGGGTACCTTAATGCTGCCATTTAAGACTGCGTGTTCCAACATACAGCTAAGTCCTTTCATCGCAATAGTAAAAAAAGATATTGGAGAGAGTGGATCACCTTTGTGGGATGCCATTCGTGCTCCCAAAAAAACCAATTGGTGAGCCATTAAAGAGTATCGAAAACTTTGGAGTTTCCAGTGCAAGATTGAATCCAATTAACCCATTGCTTTGGGAAGTTCATATCGAGGAGCATCTTATAGATAAACTTCCTATTAACTGAATCAAGGCTTTGGTAAATCAGCTTTAAAACATATTTTTTGTCCCTCTTGCTTTTTGAATGCAAATCTTTGACCAAGTCATTAGCAAGCAAAATGTTATGATGTATACTTCTCCCTTTGATGAAAGCAGTTTGGTTTGGGCTAATGATCTTGTGTATTACCTTTTGCATTCTATTTGCCAATACTTTGGAGATGATCTTGTAAATAAAGTTGCATAATGATATGGGTCGATAGTTCTCTAGTGAATCGCCCCCTGCATTCTTCGGAATTAAGGAAATAAAAGTACAATTCATCTCTCTAAGAATATGACCTGAAGAGAAAAAATGTTGGCAAGCCTTGATCACATCATTTCCAAAAATAGACCAAGCAGTTTTGGTAAAATTCATTTGAAATCCATCTAGACTGGGCTTTTTGTGCTTTGGTGACTTAAAGACAACACATACAATTTAGATCATCGTAATTGGGGCATTGAGGATTGAAATAGCTTCAATCAAGTTTTCTAGTCGGCTCCACATGAATGTTATTAGGTTTCCCGACTTGATTGAGTAAGGAATAAAAAAAATTGCTTTCTGTGTGTGCTTTAACCTCATCCAACTTCTCAATAAGATTATCATCTTTGTCTCTGCATTTGTCGATACGGTTAATAGCCCTTCGAGTAGCAATTGAAGCATAGAAAAAATTTTGTATTGGAATCCCCTAGCGTAAGCCAATGTTGTCGAGACTTCTGCTTTGAAAAACTTTCCTCCTGTTTTAAGGCTTGCATGAAGTTATTTCCGGCTTCTTCCTCTTTGTAGATAATATTTTCATCATTTGGTGAAGTTGCAGCTCATGTTGCATAGACATTAGTTCCTTTCTCGCAAAGTTGAACTCGGTGTTAATATTGCCAAAGGTATTTGTATTCCACTCCTTTAGTGTTGCTTTCTGGGGCTTTGAGCTTTTGACATAAGATGTAAGGGGGGGATCCATGCACATTAACATTCCAAGCAGATCTCGATAACATCAAGAAATTGAGGATGAGTACTCCACATGTTAAAGAATCTAAATGGTTTCTTGCCTCTTGGTGTCTTTTTTTTGGCGTGTATATACATTAAAGAATGGTCGAAAAACAAAGGAGCACCATACTCAAGAAGTGAATCGGGTAAACTGTTAACCATTCATGATTAATGAAACACCTATCAAGTCGAGCCATTATTTTTTCTGTTAGCAAAGACCTTGATTACCCGGAGAGCCAATTACCACAGATTTCATATCAAACAATGTTTGTAGTGTCAATGTAATCATTGAACTTTTGAAGTGGCTTTCGAAAGTTGTCTACCACCACCGTTTTTCATTTGTGTACCGAACAAGATTAAAGTCTCCAAGAACAATCCAAGGTACATTGAGACAGCATTTACAATATTAATGGTCGGACCAAAGAGTATTTCTTTCTTGCATCTTCTTTTGAAGCATATATACTAGTGAAATTGAATTGATGACCATTCATTTTATCCTCTACCTTAAGATGAATGAATTGATCAAGAGCAGAAATAAACCAAGCATTAATAGAGTTAGGATGCCATAAGACCCATATTCTACCAAAAGTGTCATTTGAGTCATTGGTAAACAGTTCACGTCCGCCATATTAAATTCTTTTTTTGAGCTTGAACGCTGATTGTTTAATTTTTGTTTCCACTAGAATAACAATATCACATGTCAGAAGCGGCGGCATCAGAAGGGCAACCAGATCTAGGGCGACGATATCAGAGAGTCAAGGGCGGCGATCTTTCAGAAGCGGCGACCGGGGATCTAGGGCTTACGGTACTATAGCGGCGACCAGATCTCCCTAGGACGACGTCGACTCCTGCATCGTTGGCTTTCTCCCCCAGGCGAAGGGCGGCGGCTTGAAGCGGTGATCGGATCTCCCAAGGGCGACGCCATCAGAAGCGGCGGTGGCCCGATCTAGGGGGCTTACCTGATCAGAAGCGACAACCATATCTCCCTAAGGCGATCTAACTCCTGCAGTCGGCTTTCTCCCATGAGCGAAAGGGGGCGACAATAGAGGTGATCAGATCTCCAAGGACGACAAGATCAGAAGCGGGCGGACGACATCGTAGCAGCGATCAGATCTCCGTGGCGTCGGCTTCTCCCAAAGGGCGACGACATCAGCAGCAACTATAAATCCCTAGGGTGACGGTACCATAGCGGCGATCTAATATACTGCAAAGCGGTGGCCTTTCCCAAAGCGTGTTTTTCAGTAAGCAGCGACCGGAGGGATCAAACATGGCAGCGATGGCCCCTAGGGTGGCGATGGTGGCGAGAGGGTTGAAACGATGGCAAGGCTCCCTACCGCTACCCCCCCAAGTTGCTCTTCCAACATATCTTTTCGAGAGAGAAACTCCTTCGACCAACCAAGATCGAAGCAGGTCGCGCTCTAGATCGCGACGACTGCTTCTCATTTCCAGCGATCCTCGGCCTTGGACTAGCCTCTTCAAGGCTCGGTTGGAAGTCCAGATCTAAGCTTGGAATTCTTTACCCGTAAGTTCAGCCGATAAGAAGATTGTTGTATATGAGACTGTTGATTCAGCCAGAGCTTATTGAGACATGGTCTATGGCGATTGTTGGCTATGTGGTAGGTCTCAAAACATCTTATTTCCCACTATCCTCATTTATCAAAACTTCGATGGGGAATATCGTCATTTGATCTTCATATCTTTGGAGAACGGATTCTTTGTTTGCAAGCTATACTCAAGAAGATTTGCAGCGAATCCTCGAAGGATTCTGGACTATCGGGGTCATCCAATGATTTTTTCTGACGTTGGTCTCCTCGATGTCCGTTTGGAGTTAGATAGCCTCTGAGTCTATTCCATTATGGGTATCCTTTCAAGGACTACCTCTACATCTTTGGAGTCGACGGTTTATTGCAAAATTATGCAGCACTCGGGGACGACCACTCTACATCGACAAAGCAACAGCAGCTCTCGACGAGATTAACATTTGCACGAAGCTTGTGTGCTGGTTTCTTCCGATGAAGATCTTCCTAATGAGGTTTTCTATCGTGATCTTGACGGGAACACTTGAAGGTACATGTCTCATATTCCTGGAAGCCACAACGATGTCGCGTTGCTTATCTTTTGGTCATCCAAATGGAGCTTGTCAAGAAACCCCAAAACCAACCACAAAGGTCTATCAACCACGCCAGCGCCAAAGCAACAAAGTGATTCTTCTCTAATGGCAGTAGCACCGATGGTGGCGAAAACTATTGAGCATTTCGACCGCAAGGAAAGCAACCATGGATGTAAGGACAATTCCAAAACTTTATCTCTACCTATAATGTCAGAGCCTTCCACAACAGAGGTTTCCCATGGTACTAGTGGACGGGAGAAACATAAATCAGAACTTCATCTCTTCCAATATCATCGGATCCATCCACACTAGCTCAACGAACTCGGGTCCAAGCAAATCTCGCTAGCAAGGATATTATTCCTCAACAAACTCAAAGCCCACAACAAACATTGCCAACAAGGATATTCTGTCTCAACAAACTCATGCTCCAACAAACCTCTATAGCCAGACTGCTCCAACAAGTACAATCCAGGATATTGTGATGCAACAATCTTATCGAAGCTTCAACAAACCCCTGCCAATCAAGACCACATGATTCAAGGTATTTTAAAGTTTAAAAATCTGCAAGCTGTAGATGAAGTGGATAAATATAGGAATAAAGCCATAAAAAGGTAAGGGATATTGTTGGGGAGGAAAATACAAAACCGAAAGATAAGAAAAAAGGATGGTACAATCCATCCAAAGTCGTAGGATGAATACCTTACTATCTTTTACTAATGAAGATAACATGTTGGAATGTTCATGGACTTAATAAGCCGGGAAATGTCGGGAGCTCAATAGAATAATCAAGTCTGCTGCATGTGATATTGTTATTCTAGTGGAAACAAAAATTAAACAATCGCGTTCAAGCTCAAAAAGAATTTAATATGGCGGACGCAGAACTGTTTACCAATGACTCAAATGACACTTTTGGTAGAATATGGGTCTTATGGCATCCTAACTCTATTAATGCTTGGTTTATTTATTGCTCATGATCAATTCATTCATCTTAAGGTAGAGGAGGAAAAAAAAGAATGGTCGTCAATTCAATTTCACCGGTATATATGCTTCAAACAAGATGCAAGAAAGAAATACTCTTTTGGTCCGACCGACTAATATTGTAAATGGCTGTCTCAATGTACCTTGGATTGTTCTTGGAGACTTTAATACTGTTCGGTACACAAATGAAAAAACAGGGTGGTAGACAACTTTTGAAAAAGCCGACTTCAAAAGTTCAATGATTACATTGACATCGCGCAGCATTGTTTGATATGAAATCTGTGGGTAATTGGCTCTCCGGAGTAATCAAGGTGCTGCTAACAGAAAAATAATGGCTCGACTTGATAGGTGTTTGATTAATCATGAATGGTTAACAGTTTACCCAGATTCACTTCTTGAGTATGGTGCTTTTTTTTTTCGACCATTCTTTAATGTATATACACGCAGTAAAAAAAGCGACACCAAGAGACAAGAAACCATTTAGATTCTTTAACATGTGGAGTACTCATCCTCAATTTCTTGATGTTATCGATCTGCTTGGAATGTTAATGTGCATGGATCCCCCCCCCTTACATCTTATGTCAAAAGCTCAAAGCCTGTAAAGCAAACACTAAAGGAGTGGAATACAAATACCTTTGGCAATATTAACACCGAGAGTTCAACTTTGCAGAAAGGAACTAATGTCTATGCAACATGAGCTGCAACTTCAGCCAAATGATGAAAATATTATCTACAAAGAGGCGTAAGTTTAAATAACTTCATGCAAGCCTTAAAACAGGGAGGAAAGTTTTGCAAAGCAGAAGTCTCGACAACATTGGCTTACGCTAGGGGATTCCAATACAAAATTTTTCTATGCTTCAATTGCTACTCGAAGGGCTATTAACCAGAGTATCAACAAATGCGAGAGACAAAGATGATAATCTTATTGAGAAGTTGGATGAGGTTAAAGCACACACACAAAGCAATTTTTTTTATTCCTTACTCAATCAAGTGGGAAACCTAATAACATTCATGTGGAGCCGACTAGAAAACTTGATTCGGAAGCTATTTCAATCCCCAATGCCCCAATTACAGATGACTAAAATTGTATGTGTTATCTTTAAGTCACCAAAGCACAAAAAAGCCCAGTCCGGATGGATTTCTGCTGAATTTTACCAAACTGCTTTTGGTCTATTATTGGAAATGATGTGATCAAGGCTTGCCAACATTTTTTCTCTTCAGGTCATATTCTTAGAGAGATGAATTGCACTTTTATTTCCTTAATTCAAGAATGCAATTTGATTCACTAGAGAACTATCGACCCATATCATTATGCAACTTTATTTACAAGATCATCTCCAAAGTATTGGCAAATAGAATGCAAAAGGTAATACACAAGATCATTAGCCCAAACCAAGCTGCTTTCATCAAAGGGAGAAGTATACATCATAACATTTTGCTTGCTAATGACTTGGTCAAAGATTTGCATTCAAAAGCAAGAGGGACAAAAAAATATGTTTTAAAGCTGATTTGAAAAAAGCCTTGATTCAGTTAATAGGAAGTTTATCTATAAGATGCTCCTCGATATGAACTTCCCACAAAGAATGGGTTAATTGATTCAATCTTGCTTGAAACTCCAAAGTTTTCGATACTCTTTTAATGGCTCACCAATTGGTTTTTTTGGGAGCACGAATGGCATCCCAACAAGGTGATCCACTCTCTCCGTATCTTTTTTTACTATTATTTGATGGAAGGACTTAGTTGTATGTTGGAACACGTAGTCTTAAATGGCAGCATTAAGGTACCCATTCTTCGGTTCGTGTTCATATATCACATATAACATTTGCAGATGACTTACTTATCTTTTCTCCAAAATGAACCAACTTCAAGAAAGAACCCTGGCTACTATTATGAATGACTTTGGTATGGTTTTGGACTTGTTAAATCATGCGAAAAAGTAAAGTATATATGAGCCCTTACGTTGAGGATAATGTCTTTATTGCACAAACTTTGGGGGGTTAGTGAGGGAAGCTTGCAGTTCCTTATTTGGGTCTCCCGGCTCATATCCACGTGCATTCACAAAACCCATCATTACCTATCTTGCAAAAAAAAATAAAGAATAGAATTTCTTCTTGGAAAAATAGGTTTCTATCAAAAAAGAGATTTCGAACTCATCATCAGTTAAGATTGCACTCCTACTCTATATATTGGTGTAATGCATTTCTTCTACCTGCTGGACTTCTCCAAGATATTGAACGGTTATTAATGAACTTCTTTCCGGAATGGCACAAATAATAAGGCAATGCATATGGTAAATTGGGATAGCATTTGTAAAACCGAAAGATGAAGGGGGGCTAAACTTGAGAAATACTAGAGATTGGAATCAAGCATGTCAGTGCAGCAATTGTGGGATCTTTTTGCAAAACAAATGTTCCTTATGGTCACTTTGGGTTTCTGCTAGGTATCTTTCAAAAGAATCAATCTGGGAAATTTCAACAAGAACATACCACTGCAGACTTGGAAAGGAATTTTAAAGGCAAGGAATTGGCTAATCAAACACATTTCCTATGCAATCTCTTTCGAACTAGTACTAATATGTGGTACGATCCTTGGGTGAATGCGAAGAGTATATTTCAATTATATGGTGACAGAATACTTAAAAGATCTCGGGGCTCCCAAAGATTGGAAGGTCTCGAGTTCATTGCTAATCTGCACTGGTGTCTCCCTAATCCTATTTCCCCGAAATGTTATCACTTTGGCCGACTATTATAGCTATTCCAATCACGAACAACTCTTCAGATAAACTTATTTGGCCTCATGACAATGGCAAATTTAGTGCCACATCTACATGGAATCAAATTAGGCAAAGAAATAACAAGTGGGTCCCAAGCAGTTGGACATGGGATCGGAGGGATCACAAAGACATTCCTTATGTACATGGCAGGCCCTTCTCAATAAACTACCTACAATAGACAATATGAAAAGAAGAGGTATCTATCATGTTAACCGATGCTCCCTTTGTATGCAACAAGAAGAAACTGTTGACCACCTTTATTTTTGCTTGTGATTATACAAAATGGATATGGAAGGAGATTCTCCAGTGATTTGAACTCAATAGACTGCCCAGAACCAAACTTGCACCAAGAACTAGGCTTAACTCATGCAATGTTTCTCAAGAAAAGGTACTCTCACAACCGGCAAAGGTTACTTTTCAGATCGCTTATTTGGTGGATGTGGAAGGAGAGATGTAAATGTAATCTTTAAATGTCAACACACAAACAATGCTCAGACTATTGAAAGAGATTATTAGAGACTCAAGATCCTGTATGGAGCAAGATCTCAAAAGGAGACACTTTTACCCAAAGAGAAAAATATATTTTTATCAATTTTAATTTTGCTATTAGCTAAAGATCTTGGGAATGAAGCCAAATTTTGATATATCTGGATAAATATTTTCTATTTTGATTATAATTAGGAGTTATAGTCTACAACATGTGTAGTCATAACTATCGCATTCGCACTCTATGAGTTACATGGCTTTGTCTATGACTTGTATAGATAAAGCTATTTGTAGAAACTTTACACATAATCAATTTACTTTTACTTACCAAAAAAAAAACAATATCACATGCGGCAAACTTGATTATTCTATTGAGCTCCCGACATTTCTCCGGCTTATTAAGTCGCGAACATTCCAACATGTTATCTTCATTAGTAAAAGATAGTAAGGTATTCATCCTACGACTTTGGATGGATTGTACCATCCTTTTTCTTATCTTTCGGTTTTGTATTTTCCTCCCGCACAATATCCTTACCTTTTATGGCTTTATTCCTATATTTATCCACTTCATCTACAGCTTGCAGATTTTTAAACTTTAAAATACCTTGAATCATGTGGTCTTTAAAATACTTTGGGGGTTAGTGAGGGAAGCTTGCCAGTTCCTTATTTGGGTCTCCCGCTAATATCCATAGGCATTCACAAAACCCACTGTCAGCCTATCTTGCAAAAAATAAAGAATAGAATTTCTTCTTGGAAAAATAGGTTTCTATCAAAAGCAGGACGACTCGAACTCATCCGTTCGGTATTGCACTCCTACTCTATATATTGGTGTAATGCATTTCTTCTACCTGCTGGACTTCTCCAAGATATTGAACGGTTATTAATGAACTTCTTCTGGAATGGCACAAATGATAAGGCAATGCATATGGTAAATTGGGATAGCATTTGCAAACCGAAAGATGAAGGGGGGCTAAACTTGAGAAATACTAGAGATTGGAATCAAGCATGTCTGGTGCAGCAATTGTGGGATCTTTTGCAAAACAAATGTTCCTTATGGTCACATTGGGTTTCTGCTAGGTATCTTTCAAAAGAATCAATCTGGGAAATTTCAACAAGAACATACCACTCTGCAGCTTGGAAAGGAATTTTAAAGGCAAGGAATTTGCTAATCAAACACATTTCCTATGCAATCTCTTCTGGAACTAGTATTAATATGTGGTACGATCCTTGGGTGAATGGGAAGAGTATATTTCAATTATATGGTGATAGAATACGAAAAGATCTCGGGGCTCCCAAAGATTGGAAGGTTTCTGAGTTCATTGCTAACGGTACCTGGTGTCTCCCTAATCCTATTTCTCCCAAAATGTTATCACTTTGGCCGACTATTATAGTTATTCCAATCACGAACAACTTTTCAGATAAACTTATTTTTTTTTTGGTAAGTAAAAGTAAATTGATTATGTGTAAAGTTTCTACAAATAGCTTTATCTATACAAGTCATAGACAAAGCCATGTAATTCATAGAGTGCGAATGCGATAGTTATGACTACACATGTTGTAGACTATAACTCCTAATTATAATCAAAATAGAAAATATTTGTCCAGATATATCAAAATTTGGCATGATTCCCAAGATCTTTAGCTAATAGCAAAATTAAAATTGATAAAAATATATTTTTCTCTTTAGGTAAAAAAGTGTCGTTTTTTGAGATCTTGCTCCATACAGGATCTTGAGTCTCTAATAATCTCTTTCAATAATGAGCATTGTTTGTGTGTTGACATTTAAAGATTCTCATTACATCTCTCCTTCCACATCCACCAAATAGCGATCTGAAAGTAACCTTTGCCAATTGTGTGAGAGGACCTTTTCTTGAGAAACATTGCATGAGTTCGCCTAGTTCTTGGTGCAAGTTTGGTTTCTTGCAGTCTATTGAGTTCAAATCGTTGGAGAATCTCCTTCCATATCCATTTTGTATAATCACAAGCAAAATAAAGGTGGTCAACAGTTTCTTCTTGTTGCATACAAAGGGAGCATCGGTTAACATGATAGATACCTCTTCTTTTCATATTGTCTATTGTAGGTAGTTTATTGAGAAGGGCCTGCCATGTACATAAGGAATGTCTTTTGTGATCCCGGCCGATCCCATGTCCAACTGTTTGGGACCCACTTGTTATTTCTTTGCCTAATTTGATTCCATGCAGATGTGGCACTAAATTTGCCATTGTCATGAGGCCAAATAAGTTTATCCAAGAGTTGTTCGTGATTGGAATAGCTATAATAGTCGGCCAAAGTGATAACATTTCGGGGAAATAGGATTAGGGAGACTTTTTTTTTAGTGTTGGTTAGCAATGAACTTAAGAAACCTTCCAATCTTTGGGAGCCAGAGATCTTTTCGTATTCTGTCACCATATAATTGAAATATACTCTTCCCATTCACCCAAGGATCATACCACATATTAGTACTAGTTCGGAAGAGATTGCATAGGAAATGTGTTTGATTAGCCAATTCCTTGCCTTTAAAATTCCTTTCCAAGTCAGAGTGGTATGTTCTTGTTGAAATTTCCCAGATTGATTCTTTTGAAAGATACCTAGCAGAAACCCAAAGTGACCATAAGGAACATTTGTTTTGTAAAAGATCCCACAATTGCTGCACTGACATGCTTGATTCCAATCTCTAGTATTTCTCAAGTTTAGCCCCCCTTCATCTTTTCGGTTTACAAATGCTATCCCAATTTACCATATGCATTGCCTTATCATTTGTGCCATTCGGAAGAAGTTCATTAATAACCGTTCAATATCTTGGAGAAGTCCAAAGAGGGTAGAAGAAATGCATTACACCAATATATAGAGTAGGAGTGCAATACAGAAACGGATGAGTTCGAATTAGATCCGCTTTTGATAGAAACCTATTTTTCCAAGAAGAAATTCTATTCTTTATTTTTTTGCAAGATAGGTTTGATGATGGGTTTTGTGAATGCTCATTGGATATGAGCGGGAGACCCAAATAAGGAACGGCAAGCTTCCCTCACTAACCCCCAAAGTTTGTGCAATAAAGACATTATCCTCAACGTAAGGGCTCATATATACTTTACTTTTCGCATGATTTAACTCAAGTCCAGAAACCATACCAAAGTCATTCATAATAGTATCCGGGTTCTTTTTTGAAGTTGGTTCATTTTGGAGAAAGATAAGTAAGTCATCTGCAAATGTTATATGTGATATATGAATGAAAACTTAAAGAATGGGTACCTTAATGCTGCCATTTAAGACTGCGTGTTCCAACATACTGACTAAGTCCTTTCATCGCTAATAGTAAAAAAGATACGGGAGAGAGTGGATCACCTTGTCGGATGCCATTCGTGCTCCCAAAAAAAACCAATTGGTGAGCCATTAAAGAGTATCTAAAAAACTTTGGAGTTTCCGTGCAAGATTGAATCCAATTAACCCATTTGTGGGAAGTTCATATCGAGGAGCATCTTATAGATAAACTTCCTATTAATCAATCGAAGGCTTTTCCGTAAATCAGCTTTTTAAAACATATTTTTGTCCCTCTTGCTTTTGAATGCAAATCTTTGACCAAGTCATTAGCAAAAGCAAAATGTTATGATATATACTTCTCCCTTTGATGAAAGCAGTTTGGTTTGGGCTAATGATCTTGTGTATTACCTTTTGCATTCTATTTGCCAATACTTTGGAGATGATCTTGTAAATAAAGTTGCATAATGATATGGGTCGATAGTTCTCTAGTGAATCAGCCCATTGCATTCTTCGGAATTAAGGAAATAAAAGTACAATTCATCTCTAAGAATATGACCCAAGAGAAAAAATGTTGGCAAGCCTTGATCACATCATTTCCAATAATAGACCAAGCAGTTTGGTAAAATTCATTTGGAAATCCATCCGGACCTAGGCTTTTTGTGCTTTGGTGACTTAAAGACAACACATACAATTTCGTCATCTGTAATTGGGGCATTGAGGATTGAAATAGCTTCGGAATCAAGTTTTCTAGTCGGCTCCACATGAATGTTATTAGGTTTCCCAAACTTGATTGAGTAAGGAATAAAAAATTGCTCGTGTGTGTGCTTTAACCTCATCCAACTTCTCAATAAGATTATCATCTTTGTCTCGCATTTGTTGATACGGTTAATAGCCCTTCGAGTAGCAATTGAAGCATAGAAAAATTTTGTATTGGAATCCCCTAGCGTAAGCCAATGTTGTCGAGACTTTCGCTTTGAAAAACTTTCCTCCTGTTTTAAGGCTTGCATGAAGTTATTTCTGGCTTCTTCCTCTTTGTAGATAATATTTTCATCATTTGGGTGAAGTTGCAGCTCATGTTGCATAGACATTAGTTCCTTTCTCGCAAAGTTGAACTCGGTGTTAATATTGCCAAAGGTATTTGTATTCCACTCCTTTAGTCTTTGCTTTATTGGGCTTTGAGCTTTTGACATAAGATGTGGGGGGGGGGATCCATGCACATTAACATTCCAAGCAGATCCGATAACATCAAGAAATTGAGGATGAGTACTCCACATGTTAAAGAATCTAAATGGTTTCTTGCCTCTTGGTGTCGCTTTTTTGCGTGTATATACATTAATGAATGGTCGAAAACAAAGGAGCACCATACTCAAGAAGTGAATCTGGGTAAACTGTTAACCATTTATGATTAATCAAACACCTATCAAGTCGAGCCATTATTTTTTTTCTGTTAGCAAAGCACCTTGATTACTCCGGAGAGCCAATTACCCACAGATTTCATATCAAACAATGCTGCAGTTGTCAATGTAATCATTGAACTTTTGAAGTGGCTTTTCGAAAGTTGTCTACCACCCTTTTTTTCATTTGTGTACCGAACAGTATTAAAGTCTCCAAGAACAATCTAAGGTACATTGAGACAGCCATTTACAATATTAGTCGTCGGACCAAAGAGTATTTCTTTCTTGCATCTTTGTTTTGAAGCATATATACCAAGTGAAATTGAATTGACAGACCATTCTTTTTTTTATCCTCTACCTTAAGATGAATGAATTGATCAAGAGAGAGAAATAAACCAAGCATTAATAGAGTTAGGATGCCATAAGACCCATATTCTACCAAAAGTGTCATTTGAGTCATTGGTAAACAGTTCAAGCGTCCAGGCCATATTAAATTCTTTTGAGCTTGAACAGCGATTGTTTAATTTTTGTTTCCACTAGAATAACAATATCACATGCGGCAGACTTGATTATTCTATTGAGCTCCCGACATTTCTCCGGCTTTTATTAAGTCCATGAACATTCCAAAGATGTTATCTTCATTAGTAAAAGATAGTAAGGTATTCATCCTACGACTTTGGATGGATTGTACCATCCTTTTTCTTATCTTTCGGTTTTGTATTTTCCTCCCGCACAATATCCTTACCTTTTATGGCTTTATTCCTATATTTATCCACTTCATCTACAGCTTGCATATTTTTAAACTTTAAAATACCTTGAATCATGTGGTCTTGATTGGCAGGGTTTGTTGAAGCTCGATAAGATTGTTGCATCACAATATCCTGGATAGTACTTGTTGGAGCAGTCTGGCTATAGAGGTTTGTTGGAGCATGAGTTTGTTGAGACAGAATATCCTTGTTGGCAATGTTTGTTGTGGCCTGAGTTTGTTGAGGAATAATATCCTTGCTAGCGAGATTTGCTTGGACCTGAGTTCGTTGAGCTAAAAAAATATAATGATTTCAACAAGCATTGGCACGGAACCGTCCCACATTAATGGAAAGCAGACGCATTGCGAGAACTAGAAAGATGCTAACTTAGCTTAGAACCTGAGCTTGGTGAAGAACCACCGGTTCTTGCCGGTCTTGAAGCGCTCCTCCAAGCGGGCCTTGGTCTTGATAAACTTATTTGGCCTCATGACAATGGCAAATTTAGTGCCACATCTGCATGGAATCAAATTAGGCAAAGAAATAACAAGTGGGTCCCAAGCAGTTGGACATGGGATCGACCGGGATCACAAAGACATTCCTTATGTACATGGCAGGCCCTTCTCAATAAACTACCTACAATAGACAATATAAAAAGAAGAGGTATCTATCATGTTAACCGATGCTCTCTTTGTATGCAACAAGAAGAAACTGTTGACCACCTTTATTTTGCTTGTGATTATACAAAATGGATATGGAAGGAGATTCTCCAGCGATTTGAACTCAATAGACTGCCGCAACCAAACTTGCACCAAGAACTAGGCGAACTCATGCAATGTTTCTCAAGAAAAGGGCCTCTCACACAACTTTTTTTGGTAAGTAAAAGTAAATTGATTATGTGTAAAGTTTCTACAAATAGCTTTATCTATACAAGTCATAGACAAAGCCATGTAACTCATAGAGTGCGAATGCGATAGTTATGACTACACATGTTGTAGACTATAACTCCTAATTATAATCAAAATAGAAAATGTTTATCCAGATATATCAAAATTTGGCATCATTCCCAAGATCTTTAGCTAATAGCAAAATTAAAATTGATAAAAATATTTTTTTCTCTTTGGGTAAAGTGTCTGCGTTTTGAGATCTTGCTCCATACAGGATCTTGAGTCTCTAATAATCTCTTTCAATAGCTGAGCATTGTTTGTGTGTTGACATTTAAAGATTCTGTTACATCTCTCCTTCCACATCAACCAAATAGCGATCTGAAAGTAACCTTTGCCGGTTGTGTGAGAGGACCTTTTCTTGAGAAACATTGCATGAGTTCACCTAGTTCTTGGTGCAAGTTTGGTTATGGGCAGTCTATTGAGTTCAAATCATTTGGAGAATCTCCTTCCATATCCATTTTGTATAATCACAAGCAAAATAAAGGTGGTCAACAGTTTCTTCTTGTTGCATACAAAGGGAGCATCGGTTAACATGATAGATACCTCTTCTTTTCATATTGTCTATTGTAGGTAGTTTATTGAGAAGGGCCTGCCATGTACATAAGGAATGTCTTTGTGATCCCGGTCGATCCCATGTCCAACTGCTTGGGACCCACTTGTTATTTCTTTGCCTAATTTGATTCCATGCAGATGTGGCACTAAATTTGCCATTGTCATGAGGCCAAATAAGTTTATCCAAGAGTTGTTCGTGATTGGAATAGCTATAATAGTCGGCCAAAGTGATAACATTTCGGGGAAATAGGATTAGGGAGACACCAAGTGCACCGTTAGCAATGAACTCAGAAACCTTCCAATCTTTGGGAGCCCCGAGATCTTTTCGTATTCTGTCACCATATAATTGAAATATACTCTTCCCATTCACCCAAGGATCGTACCACATATTAGTACTAGTTCCAGAAGAGATTGCATAGGAAATGTGTTTGATTAGCCAATTCCTTGCCTCTCACACAACTGGCAAAGGTTACTTTCAGATACGCTATTTGGTGGATGTGGAAGGAGAGATGTAACAGAATCTTTAAATGTCAACACACAAACAATGCTCAGTTATTGAAAGAGATTATTAGAGACTCAAGATCCTGTATGGAGCAAGATCTCAAAACGGAGCACTTTACCCAAAGAGAAAAATATATTTTTATCAATTTTAATTTTGCTAATAGCTAAAGATCTTGGGAATGATGCCAAATTTTGATATATTTGGATAAACATTTTCTATTTTGATTATAGTTAGGAGTTATAGTCTACAACATGTGTAGTCATAACTATCGTATTCGCACTCTATGAGTTACGTGGCTTGTCTATGACTTGTATAAATAAAGCTATTTGTAGAAAATTTTTCTATTTGTAAAAAAAAAAGCAGAAGTCTCAACAACATTGGCTTACGCTAGGGGATTCCAATACAAAATTTTTCTATGCTTCAATTGCTACTCGAAGGGCTATTAACCGTATCAGCAAATGCAGAGACAAAGATGATAATCTTAATGAGACGTTGGATGAGGTTAAAGCACACACAGAGCAATTTTTTTATTCTTTACTCAATCAAGCTGGGAAACCTAATAACATTCATGTGGAGCCGACTAGAAAACTTGATTCGGAAGCTATTTCAATACTCAGTGCCCCAATTACAGATGACGAAATTGTATGTGTTGTCTTTAAGTCACCAAAGCACAAAAGCCCAGGTCCAGATGGATTTCCAGCTGAATTTTACCAAACTGCTTGGTCTATTTTTGGAAATGATGTGATCAAGGCTTGCCAACATTTTTTCTCTTCAGGTCATATTCTTAGAGAGATGAATTGCACTTTTATTTCCTTAATTCCGAAGAATGCAGGGGCTGATTCAATAGAGAACTATCGACCCATATCATTATGCAACTTTATTTACAAGATCATCTCCAGAGTATTGGCAAATAGAATGCAAAAGGTAATACACAAGATCATTAGCCCAAACCAAGCTGCTTTCATCAAAGGGAGAAGTATACATCATAACATTTTGCTTGCTAATGACTTGGTCAAAGATTTGCATTCAAAAGCAAGAGGGACAAAAATATGTTTTAAAGCTGATTTACGGAAAGCCTTGATTCAGTTAATAGGAAGTTTATCTATAAGATGCTCCTCGATATGAACTTCCCACAAAGAATGGGTTAATTGGATTCAATCTTGCCTGGAAACTCCAAAGTTTTGATACTCTTTAACGGCTCACCAATTGGTTTTTTTGGGAGCACGAATGGCATCCGACAAGGTGATCCTCTCTCCAGTATTTTTTACTATTACGATGGAAGGACTTAGTCTGTATGTTGGAACACGCAGTCTTCAATGGCAGCATTAAGGTACCCATTCTTTGGTTCTGTTCATATATCACATATAACATTTTGCAGATGACTTACTTATCTTTCTCCAAAATGAACCAACTTGAGTAAAGAACCTGGCTACTATTATGAATGACCTTGGTATGGTTTTGGACTTCAGTTAAATCATGCGAAAAAAGTAAAGTATATATGAGCCCTTACGTTGAGGATAATGTCTTTATTGCACAAACTTTGGGGGTTAGTGAGGGAAGCTTGCAGTTCCTTATTTGGGTCTCCCGCTCATATCCACTGGCATTCACAAAACCCAATGTTAGCCTATCTTGCAAAAAAAAAAATAAAGAATAGAATTTCTTCTTGAAAAAAATAGGTTTCTATCAAAAGCGGGGCGTCTCGAACTCATCCGATTCAAGATTGCACTCCTACTCTATATATTGGTGTAATGCATTTCTTCTACCTGCTGGACTTCTCCAAGATATTGAACGGTTATTAACGAACTTCTTCCGGAATGGCACAAATGATAAGGCAATGCATATGGTAAATTGGGATAGCATTTGCAAAACCGAAAAGATGAAGGGGGGCTAAACTTGAGAAATACTAGAGATAGGAATTAAGCATGTCCGGTGCAGCAATTGTGGGATCTTTTGCAAAACAAATGTTCCTTATGGTCACATTGGGTTTTTGCTAGGTATCTTTCAAAAGAATCAATCTGGGAAATTTCAACAAGAACATACCACTCTGCAACTTGGAAAGGAATTTTAAAGGCAAGGAATTGGCTAATCAAACACATTTCCTATGCAATCTCTTCCGGAACTAGTACTAATATGTGGTATGATCCTTGGGTGAATGGGAAGAGTATATTTCAATTATATGGTGACAGAATACTGAAAAGATCTCGGGGGCTCCCAAAGATTGGAAGGTTTCGAAGTTCATTGCTAACTGTACACGGTGTCTCCCTAATCCTATTTCTCCAGAAATGTTATCACTTTGGCCGACTATTATAGTTATTCCAATCACGAACAACTCTTCAGATAAACTTATTTGGCCTCATGACAATGGCAAATTTAGTGCCACATCTGCATGGAATCAAATTAGGCAAAGAAATAACAAGTGGGTCCCAAGCAGTTGGACATGGGATTGACCGGGATCACAAAGACATTCCTTATGTACATGGCAGGCCCTTCTCAATAAACTACCTACAATAGACAATATGAAAAGAAGAGGTATCTATTATGTTAACCGATGCTCCTTTTATATGCAACAAGAAGAAACTGTTGACCACCTTTCTTTTGCTTGTGATTATACAAAATGGATATGGAAGGAGATTCTCCAGCGATTTGAACTCAATAGACTGCCGCAACCAAACTTGCACCAAGAACTAGGCGAACTCATGCAATGTTTCTCAAGAAAAGGGCCTCTCACACAACTGGCAAAGGTTACTTTCAGATGCGCTATTTGGTGGTTGTGGAAGGAGAGATGTAACAGAATCTTTAAATGTCAACACACAAACAATGCTCAGCTATTGAAAGAGATTATTAGAGACTCAAGATCCTGTATGGAGCAAGATCTCAAAACGGAGCACTTTACCCAAAGAGAAAAAAATATTTTTATCAATTTTAATTTTGCTATTAGCTAAAGATCTTGGGAATGATGCCAAATTTTGATATATCTGGATAAACATTTTCTATTTTGATTATAATTAGGAGTTATAGTCTACAACATGTGTAGTCATAACTATCGCATTCGCACTCTATGAGTTACATGGCTTTGTCTATGACTTGTATAGATAAAGCTATTTGTAGAAACTTTACACATAATCAATTTACTTTTACTTACCAAAAATACAACATGTGTTGTCATAACTATCGCATTCGCACTCTATGAGTTACATGGCTTTGTCTATGACTTGTATAGTTAAAGCTATTTGTAGAAACTTTACACATAATCAATTTACTTTTACTTACAAAAAAAAAAACATGTGTAGTCATAACTATCGCATTCGCACTCTATGAGTTACATGGCTTTGTCTATGACTTGAATAGATAAAGCTATTTGTAGAAACTTTACACATAATCAATTTACTTTTACTTACAAAAAAAAAAAGGACTTAGGGGAAGCATCTTATATCTTGGGGATTAGAATCTCTAGAGATACATCCAAAGGATACTTGGCTTGTCCCAGTCCAGGTACATAGAAACTATTGTCAAAAGGTTTGGCATGAAAAATTCCAAGAGAGGTCTCATACCGATAAGACATGGGATATCACTTTTCTACGAATATGTCTCCGAAGACTCCAGAAGAAAGGGCGAACATGGATATGATACCTTATGCCTCAGCAATAGGCTCTATCATGTATGCCATGCTATGTACTAGGCCCGATATAGCGCATGCTCGAAAGTGTCACGAAAGGTGTATCAGCGGATCCGTGCTTGGAGACTTTGGAAAGCAAGAAAGTGTATCCTTAAGTACTTGAGAAGGACTAAGGATCTTTTACTAGTATATGGAGGTAATAGCCTTAAGGTTGAAGGCTACACCGACTCAAGTTTTCGGTCGATGTCGATGATAGCAAATCAATTCGTGGGTATGTGTACACCTTGAATGGAGGAGCAAAGTGTCTGGAAGAGTTCAAAGCAAGATACCATCTGGCCGACTCGACCACGAGGTGGAGTACATTGCTGCATCGAGATGCAGCAAAAAGAGGGAGTCGGGTGAAGAAGTTCATCACAGATTTGGGAGTCGATCTGAGATAGCGACAAGTCGACTTCCTTATATTGCGAACAACTATGGGGTGATTACTCAAATAAGGGAACCAGGGTCTCATCGGAAGTGTTCGAGGAGGTTCCGCTTTTTATAAGAGAGATCAGAAACCGAGGAGATGTAGCAGATGGGAAAGAGTTCCATCCGAAGATAATATTGCAGATCCACTGACAAAGCCGTTGTCTCATTTTGTCTTTGAGCGTCACAGGGGTCTGATGGGGATCAGACACATAGGTAATTGGCTTTAGGTCAAGTGGGAGATTGCTAGTCATAGGTGCCCAGCAGGCCAATCACGTGAGTGATGGCACGTGTGACTTGATACAGAATCTTTTTGCTTATTATTATTTTTTTTTTTGGTAAGTAAAAGTAAATTGATTATGTGTAAAGTTTCTACAAATAGCTTTATCTATACAAGTCATAGACAAAGCCATGTAACTCATAGAGTGCGAATGCGATAGTTATGACTACACATGTTGTAGACTATAACTCCTAATTATAATCAAAATAGAAAATGTTTATCCAGGTATATCAAAATTTGGCATCATTCCCAAGATCTTTAGCTAATAGCAAAATTAAAATTGATAAAAATATATTTTTCTCTTTGGGTAAAGTGTCTCATTTTTGAGATCTTGCTCCATACAGGATCTTGAGTCTCTAATAATCTCTTTCAATAGCTGAGCATTGTTTGTGTGTTGACATTTAAAGATTCTGTTACATCTCTCCTTCCACATCCACCAAATAGCGCATCTGAAAGTAACCTTTGCCGCTTGTGTGAGAGAGGCCCTTTTCTTGAGAAACATTGCATGAGTTCGCCTAGTTCTTGGTGCAAGTTTGGTTCTTGGCAGTCTATTGAGTTCAAATCATTTGGAGAATCTCCTTCCATATCCATTTTGTATAATCACAAGCAAAATAAAGGTGGTCAACAGTTTTTCTTCTTGTTGCATACAAAGGGAGCATCGGTTAACAAGATAGATACCTCTTCTTTTCATATTGTCTATTGTAGGTAGTTTATTGAGAAGGGCCTGCCATGTACATAAGGAATGTCTTTGTGATCCCTACGATCCCATGTCCAACTGCTTGGGACCCACTTGTTATTTCTTTGCCTAATTTGATTCCATGCAGATGTGGCACTAAATTTGCCATTGTCATGAGGCCAAATAAGTTTATCTGAAGAGTTGTTCGTGATTGAAATAACTATAATAGTCGGCCAAAGTGATAACATTTTTGGGAGAAATAGGATTAGGGAGACACTGTGTACCGATTAGCAATGAACTCGAAACCTTCCAATCTTTGGGAGCCCCGAGATCTTTTAGTATTCTGTCACCATATAATTGAAATATACTCTTCCCATTCACCCAAGGATCGTACCACATATTAGTACTAGTTCAGGAAAGAGATTGCATAGGAAATGTGTTTGATTAGCCAATTCCTTGCCTTTAAAATTCCTTTCCAAGTCTGCAGAGTGGTATGTTCTTGTTAAAATTTCCCAGATTGATTCTTTTGAAAGATACCTAGCAGAAACCCAATGTGACCATAAGGAATATTTGTTTTGCAAAAGATCCCACAATTCTTTTGCACCGGACATGCTTGATTCCAATCTCTAGTATTTCTCAAGTTTAGCCCCCCTTCATCTTTTGGTTTTGCAAATGCTATCCTAATTTACCATATGCATTGCCTTATCATTTGTGCCGTTCGGAAGAAGTTCATTAATAACCGTTCAATATCTTGGAGAAGTCCACAGGTAGAAGAAATGCATTACACCAATATATAGAGTAGGAGTGCAATACCCGAACGGATGAGTTCGAGTCGTCATGCTTTTGATAGAAACCTATTTTTCCAAGAAGAAATTCTATTCTTTTTTTTTTGCAAGATAGGTGACAAATTGGGTTTTGTGAATGCCTGTGGATATGAGCGGAGACCCAAATAAGGAACTGGCATGCTTCCCTCACTAACCCCCAAAGTTTGTGCAATAAAGACATTATCCTCAACGTAAGGGCTCATATATACTTTACTTTTAGCATGATTTAATGAAGTCCAAAACCATACCAAAGTCATTCATAATAGTAGCCAGGTTCTTTTTTGAAGTTGGTTCATTTTGGAGAAAGATAAGTAAGTCATCTGCAAAAGTTATATGTGATATATGAACAGAACCAAACAATGGGTACCTTAATGTTGTCATTTAAGACTGCGTGTTCCAACATACTGACTAAGTCCTTCCATCGCATAATAGTAAAAGATACGGAGAGAGTGGATCACCTTGTGGGATACCATTCGAGCTCCCAAAAAAAACCAATTGGTGAGCCATTAAAGAGTATCGAAAACTTTGGAGTTTCCATGCAAGATTGAATCCAATTAACCCATTCTTTGTGGGAAGTTCATATCGAGGAGCATCTTATAGATAAACTTCCTATTAACTGAATCAAGAAGGCTTTCCATAAATCAGCTTTAAAACATATTTTTGTCCCTCTTGCTTTTGAATGCAAATCTTTGACCAAGTCATTAGCAAGCAAAATGTTATGATGTATACTTCTCCCTTTGATGAAAGCAGACTTGGTTTGGGCTAATGATCTTGTGTATTACCTTTTGCATTCTATTTGCCAATACTTTGGAGATGATCTTGTAAATAAAGTTGCATAATGATATGGGTCGATAGTTCTCTAGTGAATCAGCCCCATTGCATTCTTGAATTAAGGAAATAAAAGTGCAATTCATCTCTCTAAGAATATGACCTGAAGAGAAAAAATGTTGACAAGCCTTGATCACATCATTTCCAATAATAGACCAAGCAGTTTGGTAAAATTCATTTGGAAATCCATCCGGACTGGGCTTTTTTGTGCTTTGTTGACTTAAAGACAACACATACAATTTCGTCATCTGTAATTGGGGCATTGAGGATTGAAATAGCTTCGAATCAAGTTTTCTAGTCGGCTCCACATGAATGTTATTAGGTTTCCGACTTGATTGAGTAAGGAATAAAAAATTGCTCTGTGTGTGCTTTAACCTCATCCAACTTCTCAATAAGATTATCATCTTTGTCTCTACATTTGTCGATACGGTTAATAGCCCTTCGAGTAGCAATTGAAGCATAGAAAAAATTTTGTATTGGAATCCCCTAAGCGTAAGCCAATGTTGTCGAGACTTCTGCTTTGCAAAACTTTCCTCCAGTTTTAAGGCTTGCATGAAGTTATTTTTAAACTTACGCCTCTTTGTAGATAATATTTTCATCATTTGGTGAAGTTGCAGCTCATGTTGCAAAGACATTAGTTCCTTTCTGCAAAGTTGAACTCGGTGTTAATATTGCCAAAGGTATTTATATTCCACTCCTTTAGTGCTGCTTTACGGGCTTTTGAGCTTTTTGACATAAGATGTGGGGGGGGATCCATGCACATTAACATTCCAAGCAGATCGATAACATCAAGAAATTGAGGATGAGTACTCCACATGTTAAAGAATCTAAGCGGTTTCTTGCCTCTTGGTGTCGCTTTTTTCTGCGTGTATATACATTAAAGAATGGTCGAAAACAAAGGAGCACCATACTCAAGAAGTGAATCTAGGTAAACTGTTAACCATTCATGATTAATCAAACACCTATCAAGTCGAGCCATTATTTTTTTCTATTTGCAGCACCTTGATTACTCCGGAGAGCCAATTACCCACAGATTTTCGTATCAAACAATGCTGCAGTGTCAATGTAATCATTGAACTTTTGAAGCTGGCTTTTGACGAAAGTTGTCTACCACCCTGTTTTTTCATTTGTGTACCGAACAGTATTAAAGTCTCCAAGAACAATCCAAGGTACATTGAGACAGCCATTTACAATATTAGTCGGTCGGACCAAAGAGTATTTCTTTCTTGCATCTTGTTTGAAGCATATATACCGAGTGAAATTGAATTGACAGCCATTCTTTTTATCCTCTACCTTAAGATGAATGAATTGATCGAGAACAGAAATAAACCAAGCATTAATAGAGTTAGGATGTCATAAGACCCATATTCTACCAAAAGTGTCATTTGAGTCATTGGTAAACAGTTCTGCGTCCGGCCATATTAAATTCTTTTGAGCTTGAACGCGCGATTGTTTAATTTTTGTTTCCACTAGAATAACAATATCACATCGGCGGACTTGATTATTCTATTGAGCTCCGACATTTCTCCGGCTTATTAAGTCCGTGAACATTCCAAGCATGTTATCTTCATTAGTAAAAGATAGTAAGGTATTCATCCCTACGACTTTGGATGGATTGTACCATCCTTTTTTCTTATCTTTCGGTTTTGTATTTTCCTCCCCTTTAATATCCTTAACTTTTATGGCTTTATTCCTATATTTATCCACTTCATCTACAGTTGCAGATTTTTAAACTTTAAAATACCTTGAATCATGTGGTCTTGATTGGCAGGGTTTGTTGAAGCTCGATAAGATCGTTGCATCACAATATCCTGGATAGTACTTGTTGGAGCAGTCGGCTAGAGAGGTTTGTTGGAGCATGAGTTTGTTGAGACAGAATATCCTTGTTGGCAATGTTTGTCGTGGCACGAGTTTGTTGAGGAATAATATCCTTGCTAGCGAGATTTGCTTGGACCCGAGTTCGTTGAGCTAGTGTGGATGGATCCGATGATATTGGAAGAGATGAAGTTCTCGACTTATGTTTCTCCTGTCCACTAGTACCATGGGAAACCTCTGTTGTGGAAGGATCGACATTATAGGTACAGATAAAGTTTTGGAATTGTCCTTCGTCATGCGGTGCTTTCCTTGCAGTCGGAATGCTCAATAGTTTTGCCACCATCGGTCTTTGCTGCCATTAGAGAAGAATCACTTTGTTCTTTGAGGGGCTTGGCGTGGTCGATAGACCTTTGTGGTTGGATTTGGGGTTTGTCGACAAGCTCCATTTGGATGACCAAAAGATAAGCAACGGCCGACATCGTTGTGGCTTCCAGGAATATGAGACATGTGCCTTCCGAAGTGTTCCGTCAAGATCACGATAGAAAACCTCATTAGGAAGATCTTCATCGGAAGAAACCAGCACACATGCTCGTGCAAATGCTAATCTCGTCTCGAGCTGCTGTTGCTTTTGTCGATGTAGAGTGGGTGTCCCGAGTGCTGCATAACTTTGCAATAAAACGTCGACTCCAAAGATGTAGAGGCAATCCTTGAAAGGATACCCATAATGGAATAGACTGTAGGCTATCTAACTCCAAACGGACATCGAGGAGACCAACGTCGTAGAATCATTGGATGACCGCGGATAGTCCAGAATCCTTCGAGGATTAAGCTGCAAATCTTCTTGAGTATAGCTTGCAAACAAAGAATCCGTTCTCCAAAGATATGAAGATCAAATGACGATATTCCCCATCGAGTTTTGATAAATGAGGATAGTGGGAAATAAGATGTTTTGAGACCTACCACATAGCCAACAATTGCCATAGACCATGTCTCAATAAGCTCGCTAAATCAACAGATCTCGTATACGACAATCTTCTTATCGGCCTGAACTTACGGAGTAAAAGAATTCCAAGCTTAGATCTGGACTTCCAACCGAGCCTTGAAGAGGCTAGTCCAAGGCCGAGGATCGCTGGAAATGAGAGCAGTTGTCGCGATCTAGAGCGCGACACACCTTCGATGCTGGTTGGTCGATGGAGTTTTCTCTCGGAAAAGATATGTTGGAAGAGCAACTTGGGGGGGTAGCGGTAGGGAGCCTTGCCATCGTTTCAACCCTCTCGCCACCATCGCCAGACCCTAGGGGGCCATGGCTGCCATGTTTGATCCCTCCGGTCGCCGCCTTCTGAAACGACGCCATTGGGAAAAGCCACCGCTGCAGTATATTAGATCGCCGCTATGGTACCGTCACCCTAGGGATTTATGGTTGCTGCTACAGTATATCGCCGCCCTTGGGGAGAAGCCGACGCTATGGAGATCTGGTCGCTGCTACAGTGTCGTCGCCGCCGCCTCGATCTTGTCGTCCTTGGGAGATCGATCACCTCTCAAAGTGTCGTCGCCCTTCGCCGTGGGAGAAAGCCGACGGCTGCAGGAGTTAGATCGCCTTAGGGAGATATGATTGTCGCTTCTGATGCCGTAAGCCCTAGATCACGGGCCGCCGCTTCTGATGGCGTCGCCCTTGGGAGATCTGATCACCGCTTCTGATCTGCCGCCCTTTCGCCCGTGGGAGAAAGCCAACGATGCAGGAGTCAGATCGTCCTAGGGAGATCTGGTCGCCACTATAGTACCGTCGCCCTAGATCTGGTCGCCGCTACAGTATCGCCGCCCTAGCTCTGGGCGCCACTCATCTCTTATTATATTTTGGCGTATATCACTTTATAACTATTGCATAAATGCATATATATATTGTGATGTCCTTGGATTTGTGCAATGGGAATCATATCGTGATGAGATCACGATAATGAGATCGATTCACCTTTAAACACATATCCTAAATAATCCCGGTCATAGGTTACTCGAGAGGGACATCGTGATAACCCGGATAGACTAGTGTCTTTGTATACCCGTCCATATGATGGATGCAGCTGGTCTCATAGCTGCTCGTGTAGGGACACTAGGGATACAGAACAGGTGCTCATTGGAGAATGAGTTCACTGATTGATCCGCTTACGGAATGCTGGATGGTTGATGATGCCTTATTGTCAAACAGCGATTCCGTAGTCCTAGTGGTGTATCTGGTCTTTAGACTTGAGACACCAAGAATGTCCTGTATGAGTGCTCTACTCTTTGATACCAGACTTATAGGTTTGGCTGTCCCAGATCTAGTACAGTTGGTCATTGGGAGTGGTAGTCGAACTTACGAGGGCTATTGAGTGTCGATAGAGGATCATCCACTCTCGGCGTCATGAGAGGAATATCCCATGTGTTCTTGCTCAGACAAATCCCTGGCCAGGGTCATTCGGGTTGAGAGAGAAAGAGTTCTCCGGGAGAATCCGATTAGAGCGAGACTCGAGTAGAAACCGTATGGGTCTGACAACACCATGCTCGATATATGGTCTTTGGATATTAGATGGATGAGGGACTATAGGTACATGGTAACTTAGGACAGATATGTCCAATGGATTGGATTCCCCTATATCGTCTGGGGACTACGGCGTAGTGGCCTAGTACGTCCGTAGTCGATGAGTCGAGTAAATTATTACAGAGATAATAATTCACTGAGTTAGAAGGAGTTCTGACAGGTATGACTCACGGCCAGCTCGATATTGGGCCTAGAGGGTCGCACACATATGGTAGGTATTGCGATGAGTAGAGGTTCGGATATGAGATATCCGACGGAGCCCTTGTTTTATTGGATGCAGATCCAATACCCACTAGGGAAGGACCCATTAGGGTTTGACACGGGATCTCTATAAATAGGAGGGATTCAGAGCCTCATAGGCTAGAGTCTTTGCTTGCCTTTCCTATTCTCCTCTCCCTCTCCACCTCAGAGGCCTGGAGTTTTGAGGAGGGTCGTCGCAACCCTGCTGTGTGGATCACCGCTAGAGAGGAGGACGCTTGACCTCCTTCACCCTCTCCTAAGGATCTGCAAGGAAACAGGGATATACGATCTCCCTAGGTAACACAATCTCTATACGCAGTTTTGTGTTTTGCGGATTTTTTTTTGGTAAGTAAAAGTAAATTGATTATGTGTAAAGGTTCTACAAATAGCTTTATCTATACAAGTCATAGACAAAGCCATGTAACTCATAGAGTGCGAATGCGATAGTTATGACTACACATGTTGTAGACTATAACTCCTAATTATAATCAAAATAGAAAATGTTTATCCAGGTATATCAAAATTTGGCATCATTCCCAAGATCTTTAGCTAATAGCAAAATTAAAATTGATAAAAATATATTTTTCTCTTTGGGTAAAGTGCTCCGTTTTGAGATCTTGCTCCATACAGGATCTTGAGTCTCTAATAATCTCTTTCAATAGCTGAGCATTGTTTGTGTGTTGACATTTAAAGATTCTGTTACATCTCTCCTTCCACATCCACCAAATAGCGATCCGAAAGTAACCTTTGCCGGTTGTGTGAGAGGCCCTTTTTCTTGAGAAACATTGCATGAGTTAGCCTAGTTCTTAGTGCAAGTTTGGTTTGGCAGTCTATTGAGTTCAAATCATTTGGAGAATCTCCTTCCATATCCATTTTGTATAATCACAAGCAAAATAAAGGTGGTCAACAGTTTCTTCTTGTTGCATACAAAGGGAGCATCGGTTAACATGATAGATACCTCTTCTTTTCATATTGTCTATTGTAGGTAGTTTATTGAGAAGGGCCTGCCATGTACATAAGGAATGTCTTTGTGATCCCGGTCGATCCCATGTCCAACTGCTTGGGACCCACTTGTTATTTCTTTGCCTAATTTGATTCCATGCAGATATGGCACTAAATTTGTCATTGTCATGAGGCCAAATAAGTTTATCTGAAGAGTTGTTCGTGATTGGAATAACTATAATAGTCGGCCAAAGTGATAATATTTGGAGAAATAGGATTAGGGAGACACCAGTGCAGTTAGCAATGAACTCGAAACCTTCCAATCTTTGGGAGCCAGAGATCTTTTCAGTATTCTGTCACCATATAATTGAAATATACTCTTCCCATTCACCCAAGGATCGTACCACATATTAGTACTAGTTCGGAGAAGAGATTGCATAGGAAATGTGTTTGATTAGCCAATTCCTTGCCTTTAAAATTCCTTTCCAAGCTGCAGAGTGGTATGTTCTTGTTGAAATTTCCCAGAATGATTCTTTTGAAAGATACCTAGCTAAAACCCAATGTGACCATAAGGAACATTTGTTTTGCAAAAAAGATCCCACAATTGCTGCACCAGACATGCTTGATTCCAATCTCTAGTATTTCTCAAGTTTAGCCCCCCCCTTCATCTTTTCGGTTTGCAAATGCTATCCCAATTTACCATATGCATTGCCTTATCATTTGTGCCATTCTAGAAGAAGTTCATTAATAACCGTTCAATATCTTGGAGAAGTCCAGCAGGTAGAAGAAATGCATTACACCAATATATAGAGTAGGAGTGCAATAGAAGCGGATGAGTTCGAAGTCGTAAATCCCGCTTTTGATAGAAACCTATTTTTCCAAGAAGAAATTCTATTCTTTATTTTTTTTGCAAGATAGGTGACAGATTGGGTTTTGTGAATGCCACGTGGATATGAGCGGGGAGACCCATACAAGGAAGCGGCAAGCTTCCCTCACTAACCCCCAAAGTTTGTGCAATAAAGACATTATCCTCAACGTAAGGGCTCATATATACTTTACTTTTCGCATGATTTAACTGAAGTCCAGAAACCATACCAAAGTCATTCATAATAGTAGCCAGGTTCTTTACTGAAGTTGGTTCATTTTGGAGAAAGATAAGTAAGTCATCTGCAAATGTTTTTTTTTGGTAAGTAAAAGTAAATTGATTATGTGTAAAGTTTTACAAATAGCTTTATCTATACAAGTCATAGACAAAGCCATGTAACTCATAGAGTGCGAATGCGATAGTTATGACTACACATGTTGTAGACAAAGCCATCTGCAAATGTTATAAGTCCTTCCATCGAGAGAGTGGATCACCTTGTCGGATGCCATTCGTGCTCCCAAAAAAACCAATTGGTGAGCCATTAAAGAGTATCGAAAACTTTGGAGTTTCCAGGCAAGATTGAATCCAATTAACCCATTGTTGTGGGAAGTTCATATCGAGGAGCATCTTATAGATAAACTTCCTATTAACTGAATCGAAGGCTTTCCAGAATCACTTTAAAACATATTTTTGTCCCTCTTGCTTTTGAATGCAAATCTTTGACCAAGTCATTAGCAAGCAAAATGTTATGATGTATACTTCTCCCTTTGATGAAAGCAGACTTGGTTTGGGCTAATGATCTTGTGTATTACCTTTTGCATTCTATTTGCCAATACTTTGGAGATGATCTTGTAAATAAAGTTGCATAATGATATGGGTCGATAGTTCTCTAGTGAATGACCCATGCATTCTTCGAATTAAGGAAATAAAAGTGCAATTCATCTCTAAGAATATGACCTAAAAGAAAAAAAATGTTGGAAAAGCCTTGATCACATCATTTCCAATAATAGACCAAGCAGTTTGGTAAAATTCATTGGAAATCCATCCGGACTGGGCTTTTGTGCTTTGGTGACTTAAAGACAACACATACAATTTAGATCATCCGTAATTGGGGCATTGAGGATTGAAATAGCTTCCGAATCAAGTTTTCTAGTCTACGCCACATGAATGTTATTAGGTTTCCAACTTGATTGAGTAAGGAATAAAAAAAATTGCTCTGTGTGTGCTTTAACCTCATCCAACTTCTCAATAAGATTATCATCTTTATCTCTGCATTTCTTGATACGGTTAATAGCCCTTCGAGTAGCAATTGAAGCATAGAAAAAATTTTGTATTGGATTCCCCTAAGCGTAAGCCAATGTTGTCGAGACTTCTGCTTTGCAAAACTTTCCTCCTCTTTTTTAAGGCTTGCATGAAGTTATTTCTGGCTTCACGCCTATTTGTAGATAATATTTCCATCATTTGGTGAAGTTGCAGCTCATATTGCAAAGACATTAGTTCCTTTCTGCAAAGTTGAACTCTAGTGTTAATATTGCCAAAGGTATTTGTATTCCACTCCTTTAGTCTTTGCTTTTACAGGCTTTGAGCTTTTGACATAAGATGTAGGGGGGGGATCCATGCACATTAACATTCCAAGCAGATCTGATAACATCAAGAAATTGAGGATGAGTACTCCACATGTTAAAGAATCTAAACGGTTTCTTGCCTCTTGGTGTCACTTTTTCTGCATGTATATACATTAAAGAATGGTCAGAAAACAAAGGAGCACCATACCTTTTATGGCTTTATTCCTATATTTATCCACTTCATCTACAGCTTGCAGATTTTTAAACTTTAAAATACCTTGAATCATGTGGTCTTGATTGGCAGGGTTTGTTGAAGCTCGATAAGATTGTTGCATCACAATATCCTGGATAGTACTTGTTGGAGCCATGTCGGCTAGAGAGGTTTGTTGGAGCATGAGTTTGTTGATCTGAGAATATCCTTGTTGGCAATGTTTGTTGTGGCTTCGAGTTTGTTGAGGAATAATATCCTTGCTAGCTAGAGATTTGCTTGGACCCGAAGTTCGTTGAGCTAGTGTGGATGGATCCGATGATATTGGAAGAGATGAAGTTCGACTTATGTTTCTCCCCGTCCACAAGTACAATGGGAAACCTCTGTTGTGGAAGGCTCGACATTATAGGTACAGATAAAGTTTTGGAATTGTTCTTCTGTCAAGCGGTGCTTTCCTTGCGAAGTCGGAATGCTCAATAGTTTTGCCACCATCGGTTGCTGCTGCCATTAGAGAAGAATCACTTTGTTGTTGAGGCGCTTGGCGTGGTCGATAGACCTTTGTGGTTGGATTTGGGGTTTCTCGACAAGCTCCATTTGGATGACCAAAAGATAAGCAACGCCGACATCGTTGTGGCTTCCGTGAATATGAGACATGTACCTTCCGAAAGTGTTCCCGTCAAGATCACGATAGAAAACCTCATTAGGAAGATCTTCATCGGAAGAAACCAGCACACATGCTCGTGCAAATGCTAATCTCGTCTGAGCTGCTGTTGCTTTGTCGATGTAGAGTGGCTGTCCCAGAGTGCTGCATAACTTTGCAATAAAACGTCGACTCCAAAGATGTAGAGGCAGTCCTTGAAAGGATAGTCCTTTTGGGCGGATACTGTAGCGGATACTGTAGCGGCGGGCGGCGATACTGTAGCGGCGACCAGATCTAGGGCGACGGTACTATAGCGGCGACCAGATCTCCCTAAGACGATCTGACTCCTCGTGTTGCACTCCTTTTGTTTTGCGGATTTTTGCGCACCAATCTTCGCACGACGACGAACATCTTTTTGGGAATCGGGGATCTTTGTTTTCTTGTTCTTCCGCTGCGCATATGATGTCGCCCCCGTTGATTTCCCAACATTGGCCACACAAGGAAGAAGAAGATTTCAATCGAAGGAAAAACGTCCCATAAACAGGCCAAAAACAGACCAAAACTGGCCATTTTTGGCTGACGTTATGCTTCGCTCACGTCGTTCGCCGCAGCACGCAAGAACTGCCCAAAAACTGGCCAAACCAGCCCAAAAACAGGCCAAAACTGGCCATTTTTGGCTGAGCGAACGAGCGGCGAGCGACGAACAGTGAACGAAGCGAGAGGCAGCACCGTCCCTGCTATACGAACGCCCCATCCAGATCTGTGCCACCCGAGGGGTTCCAGGGAGCTGAGATGGCTGACGTTTTGCTCCGCTCATGTCGTTCGCCGCGACACGCAAAAACTGCCCAAAAACTAGCCAAAACGGCCCAAAAACGAGCCAAAACGGGCCATTTTTGGCTGAGCGAGCGGTTGACAGCGAGCGAAGCGAGAGGCAGCACCATCCCTGCTATACGAACGCCCCATCCAGCCCTGTGCCACCCGGGGGGTTCCAGGGTGCTGAGATGGCTGACGTTTTGCTCCGCTTACGTCGTTTGCCGCGGCACGCAAGAACTGCCCAAAAACTGGCCAAAACGGCCAAAACTGGCCATTTTTGGCTAAGCGACCGAGCGGCGAATGACGGACAGCGAGCGAAGCGAGAGGCAGCACCATCCCTGCTATACGAACGCCCCATCTAGCCCTGTGCCACCCGGGAGGTTCCAGGGTGCTGAGATTGCTGACGTTTTGCTCCGCTCACGTCGTTCACCACGGCACGCAAGAACTGCCCAAAAATTGGCCAAAAACGGGCCAAAACAGGCCATTTTTGGCTGAGCGACCGAGCGGCAAGCGGAGGACAGCGAGCGAAGCGAGTGGCAACACCGTCCCTGCTATACGAATGCCCCATCCAGCCCTGTGCCAATCGGGAGGTTCCAGGGAGTTGAGAACGCCCCATACAATGTCGTTCGCCGCGACACGCAAGAACTACCCAAAAACTAGTCAAAACAGCCTAAAAGCGGGCCAAAACTGGCCATTTTTGGCTGAGCGATCGAGCGGCGAGTGGCGGACAGCGAGCGAAGTGAGAGGCAGCACCATCCCTGCTATACGAACGCCCCATCCAGCCCTGTGCCACCCGGGGGGTTCTAGGGTGCTGAGATGGCTGACGTTTTGCTCCGCTCACGTCATTCGCCGCGGCACGAAAGAACTGCCCAAAAACTGGCCAAAAACAAGCCAAAACTAGCCATATTTGGCTGAGCAAGCAGCGGACAGCTAGCGAGGCGAGAGGCAGCACCATCCCTGCTATACGAATGCCCTATCCAGCCCTGTGCCACCCGGGGGGTTCCAGGGTGCTGAGATGGCTGACGTTTTGCTCCGCTCACGTCGATCGCCGCGGCACGTCGTTCCAACATTTTTTCTCTTCAGGTCATATTCTTAGAGAGATGAATTGCACTTTTATTTCCTTAATTCCGAAGAATGCAGGGGCCGATTCACTAGAGAACTATCGACCCATATCATTATGCAACTTTGTTTACAAGATCATCTCCAAAGTATTGGCAAATAGAATGCAAAAGGTAATACACAAGATCATTAGCCCAAACCAAGCTGCTTTCATCAAAGGGAGAATTTCAATTATATGGTGACAGAATACGAAAAGATCTCGGGGCTCCCAAAGATTGGAAGGTTTCTGAGTTCATTGCTAACGGTACCTGGTGTCTCCCTAATCCTATTTCTCCCGAAATGTTATCACTTTGGCCGACTATTATAGTTATTCCAATCACGAACAACTCTTCAGATAAACTTATTTGGCCTCATGACAATGGCAAATTTAGTGCCATATCTGTATGGAATCAAATTAGGCAAAGAAATAACAAGTGGGTCCCAAGCAGTTGGACATGGGATCGACCGAGATCACAAAGACATTCCTTATGTACATGGCAGGCCCTTCTCAATAAACTACCTACAATAGACAATATGAAAAGAAGAGGTATCTATCATGTTAACCGATGCTCCCTTTGTATGTAACAAGAAGAAACTGTTGACCACCTTTATTTTGCTTGTGATTATACAAAATGGATATGGAAGGAGATTCTCCAGTGATTTGAACTCAATAGACTGCCGAACCAAACTTGCACCAAGAACTAGGCTTAACTCATGCAATGTTTCTCAAGAAAAGGCCTCTCACACAACTGGCAAAGGTTACTTTCAGATGCGCTATTTGGTGGATGTGGAAGGAGAGATGTAAAGAATCTTTAAATGTCAACACACAAATAATGCTCGGCTATTGAAAGAGATTACTAGAGACTCAAGATCCTGTGATGGAGCAAGATCTCAAAGCGGAGCACTTTTACCCAAAGAGAAAAAATATATTTTTATCAATTTTAATTTTGCTATTAGCTAAAGATCTTGGGAATGATGCCAAATTTTGATATACCTGGATAAACATTTTCTATTTTGATTATAATTAGGAGTTATAGTCTACAACATGTGTAGTCATAACTATCGCATTCGCACTCTATGAGTTACATGGCTTTGTCTATGACTTGTATAGATAAAGCTATTTGTAGAAACTTTACACATAATCAATTTACTTTTACTTACCAAAAAAAAAATCGCCGCGGCACGCAAGAAATGCCCAAAAACTGGCCAAAAATGGGCCAAAACTGGCCATTTTTAGTTGAGCGAGCGAGCGGCGGACAACGAGCGAAGCGAGAGGCAGCACCGTCCTGCTATACGAACGCCCCAACCAGCCCTGTGCCACCCGGGGAGTTCTAGGGTGCTGAGATGGCTGACGTTTTGCTCCGCTCATGTCGTTCGCCATGGCACGTAAGAACTGCCCAAAAACTGACCAAAACGGCCCAAAAACGAGCCAAAATCGGCCATTTTTGGCTGAGCGAGCGAGCGGCGAGCGGCGGACAGCGAGCGAAGCGAGCGGTAGCAACATCCTTGCTATACGAACGCCCCATCCAGCCCTGTGCCACCCGGGGGGTTCCAGGGTTCACCACGCGCACGCTAGAACGGCCAATTTCGCCAAAAAACAGCCCTTTAAACAGGCAAAACTGGCCATATTTGGTCGAAGCGGCGGCGGACGGTGAGCTTAAGCGAGAGGCAGCACCGTCCCTGCTATCTGAACACCCCATCTAGCCCTATGCCACCCGGGGGTCTGTGGTGTTGAGATGGCTCGACGTTTTGCTCGCTCACGTTGTTCACCGCGACAAGACGCAAGAACTGCCCAAAAACTGGCCAAAACAGCCCAAAAAAGGGCCAAAACCGCCATTTTTGGCGGGCGATCGAGCGGCGAGTGGCGGACAGCGAAGCGGAGAGAGGTAGCACCATCCCTACTATCTTTAACGCCCCATCTAGCCCCTGTGCCACCCGGGGTTCCGTGGTCCCTGAGATGGCTATCATTTTGCTCGATCACGTCGTTCGCCACAAGACGCAAAGAATTGCCCAAAAAACTGGGCAAAACTGGACAAAATGGGCCAAAACTGGCCATTTTTTGGCTGAGCGAAATGAGCGGCAAGCGGAGGACAGCGAATGGAAGCGAGAGGCAGCACCGATCCCGCTATATCTGAACGCCCCATCTAGCCCCGTGCCACTCGGGGGGTTCGTGGTGCTGAGATGGTCGACGTTTTTGCTCGCTCACGCCGTTCGCCCGCAAGACGCAAGAACTGCCCAAAACCGGCCAAAACCGACCAAAAAACGGGCCAAAACTGGCTATTTTTTGGTCGAGCGAGCGGCGGCGGAGCGGAGGACAGCGAGTGAAGCGAGAGGCAGCACCGTCCCTGCTATATTGAACACCCCATCCAGCCCTATGCCACCCGGGGTTCTAGGGTCTTCGAGATGGTTGACGTTTTGCTTCGCTCATGTCGTTCGCCGCGGCACGCAAGAACTACCAAAAAACTGGCCAAAACGGCCCAAAAAGGGCCAAAACTGGCCATTTTTGGCTGAGCAAGTGAGCGGCGAGTGGCGGACAGCGAGTGAAGCGAGAGGCAGCACCGTCCCTGGTATACGAACGCCCCATCCAGCCTTGTGCCACCCGGGGGGTTCCAGGGTGCTGAGATGGCTGACGTTTTGCTCCGCTCATATCGTTCGCCACGCCATGCAAGAACTGGCCAAAACGGCCCAAAAACGGGCCAAAACTGGCCATTTTTGGTCGAGCGAAAGCGGCGGCGGCGACGATAGCGAAATGGCGAGAGGCAGCACCGTCCCTTCTATAGGAACTCCCCATCCAGCCCAGTGCCACCCGGGGTTCCAGGTGCCGAGAAGGTCGACGTTTTGTTCCGCTCACGTCGTTCGCAATGCGACGCAAGAACTGCCCAAAACTGGCCAAAATTAAAAACGAGCCAAAACTGGCCATTTTTGGTGAAGCGAAGGAAAGTGGCGTGAGCGGCGGACAACAAGCGGCGAGAGGCAGCACCGTCCCTGCTATCTTAACGCCCCATCCAGTCCTGTGCCACCCGGGGTTCAAGGTGCTGAGATGGCTGACGCTTTGCTCCGCTCATGTCGTTCGCCACGCACGCAAGAACTGCCCAAAAACTGGCCAAAACGGCCCAAAAACTGGCCAAAACTGGCCATTTTTGGCTGAGCGAGAGAGCGGCGAGCAGCGGACAGCAAGCAAAGCGAGAGGCAGCACTGTCCTTGCTATACGAACGCCCCATCCAGCCCTGTGCCACCTGGGGGGTTCCAGGGTGCTGAGATGGCTGACGTTTTGCTCCGCTCATGTCGTTCGCCACGGCACGCTAGAACTGCCAGTTTATGGCCAAAATGGCCCAAAAACGGGCCAAAACTAGCCATTTTTGGCTGAGCGAGCGGCAGACAGCGAGCGAAGCGAGAGGCAGCACCGTCCCTGCTATACGAACGCCCCATCCAGCCCTATGCCACCCGGGGGTTTCCATGGTACTGAGATTGCTGACGTTTTGCTCTGCTCACATCGTTCACCGCGGCATGCAAGAACTGCCCAAAAACTGGCCAAAATTGGCCAAAAACGGGCCAAAACTGGCCAGTTTTGGCTGAGCGAGCGAGCGGACAGCGAGCGAAGCGAGAGGCAGCACCGTCCCTGCTATACGAACGCCCCATCCAGCCATGTGCCACCCGGGGGGTTCCAGGGTTCTGAGATAGCTGACGTTTTGCTCTGCTCATGTCGTTCGCCGCCGTACGCAAGAGCTGCCCAAAAACTGGCCAAAACGGCCCAAAAACGGGCCAAAACTGGCAATTTTTGGCTGAGCGAGCGGCGGACAGCGAGCGAAGCGAGAGGCAGCACCGTCACTGCTATACGAACGCCACATCCAGCCCTATGCCACCCGGGGGGTTCTAGGGTGCTGAGATGGCTGACTTTTTGCTCCGCTCATGTCGTTCGCCACGGCACGTAAGAACTGCCCAAAAACTAGCCAAAACGGCCCAGAAATGGGCCAAAACTGGCCATTTTTGGCTGAGTGAGCGAGTGGCAAGCGGGGGACAGCGAGCGGCGAATGACGGACAGCGAGCGAAGCGAGAGGCAGCACCATCCCTGCTATACGAACGCCCCATCTAGCCCTGTGCCACCCGGGAGGTTCCAGGGTGCTGAGATGGCTGACGTTTTGCTCCGCTCATGTCGTTCGCCATGGCATGCAAGAACTGTCCAAAAACTAGCCAAAACGGCCCAAAAACAGGCCAAAACTGGCCATTTTTGGCTGAGCGACCGAGCGGCGAGCGGCGGACAGCGAGCGAAGCGAGAGGCAGCACCATCCCTGCTATACGAACGCCCCATCCAGCCCTGTGCCACCTGGGGGGTTCCATGGTGCTGAGATGGCTGACGTTTTGCTCCGCTCATGTCGTTCGCCGCGACACGCAAGAACTGCCCAAAAACTGGCCAAAACAGCCCAACAACGGGCCAAAACTGGCCATTTTTGGCTTAGCGACCGAGCGGCGAGCGGCGGTGTTAGAACCCTTGAGATTCTAAACTTGGGGTTGATCTTTTTAGGGGATCGACCTAAAAAGAACCCTTGGAACTCTATAGGGGTTCCTCCCTCCAAGTTGTTGCTCAAAGGCTGCAGAAAAGATTCATCTATTGCTCATGAAAAGAGGAGGAATACATGGCTATTTATAGGGTTTCTAAACCCTAACTCCTAATAGGACTCCTACTCAAGACTCCTTCTAACCAACTCCTAATAGACTTCTAATCAAGACTCCTATTTCTTTACAACTCCTAATTTATCTCTAAGAAACAATCTCCTAAACCTTGACGGCCTCTTCACCTCTTTAATTGGGGTCGGCTTAGGTAGGTTTTACATGAATGTCCCTCTCAATTAGGACTCTCCTAGCTAGAGTCCTAACAAACCCGCCCTCTTCAAATCAGTCTTGTCCTCGAGGCTGACGATTCATGAATTTTGGGAATTTGATCTTCAAGTCGTCATAGTTCTCCCAAGTGGCATCTTCTATTGGTTGGTTCACCCACTGTATTAGCACTATAGTAGTGGGTCGTCGTCGTCGAGTCACGATCCGTCGATCAATAATGACACTTGGCTGGGTCTGGAGGTCTCCTTGGATAGTCATATTTGGTGGGTGGCTTTGGGCTGTCTCCAAGCACCTATTTACAAATTTTGTCTTGCAGTTGATTTGCGGGTGATATGCCGTACTCCTTTTCAATTTAGTACCCTGTATATAAAATAACTTTGTCCAAAATCTGCTCGTGAAGATGCAAGTAGAATTTATCATAAGCACAATGCGTCCCTTATAGTGTAATTCTTTTGAGTCCCAATTGTAATGAGCCACGGAGCTTGGTGCTTCCTACAATTTTTTTATAATCTTACTTGTCTCTGAATCTTCCTGCCATTCCATCTTAATATCCTCAAGGATGTCGCTGGTCGGAAGTTAAACGGCTGAAACTTCAACTTGCTCGGGTAGCTGCGAAAGCGCATCTGTAAGAATATTCTCTTTCCCCTTTTTGTAAGTTATTTCATAATCAAATCCAAGAAGTTTTGTTACCCATTTTTGCTGCTCAGGGGATGATATCTTTCGCTCCAAAAAGTACTTGAGGCTTTTATGGTCGATTTTAATTTGAAATCGTCGACCATTCAAGTAGGGTCTCCACCTCGTTGCTGCGCGCACAATGGCAAGCATCTCCTTATCATATATTGACTTATTTTGATGGGAGGGAGATAGTGTCTTGCTAGTGTATGTGATTGGTCGATCATCTTGCATGAGAACGGCTCCAATTCCGATTCCAGATGCGTCGGTCTCAATGATGAAGGGTCTATTGAAATCTGGTAGCGCAAGCACCAGCGTCGTTGTCATGGCTGCCTTAAGTTTGTCGAAGGTTGCAGAGGCTTTGTCCGACCATTGGAAAGCATCTTTTTTCAGTAAAGAACTGAGTGGTGCACTGATCTTCCCATAGTCCTTAACAAATTTTTGGTAGTAGCCCGTTAGTCCAAGGAACCCCCACAGTAATTTCACGTTTGTAGGTTTCGGCCAGCCTTGCATTGCCTCAATTTTTGCTGGGTCTACTACCACTCCTTTTTCTGATATTATATGCCCAAGGTACTCTACTTTTTGCTGGAGAAAGCTGTACTTTGGTTGCTTTATAAAAAGAGTATTCTCCCAAAGGATCGTTAGAACAATCCGTAAATGTTGAAAGTGAGTCTCAAGAGAAGGGCTGTAAATGAGAATATCATCGAAAAATACCAGCACAAATTTACGAAGATAGCTCCGAAAAATATCGTTCATGAGACTTTGAAAGGTTGAAGGAGCATTAGTGAGTCCAAAAGGCATTACTAAAAATTCATAATGGCCATTATATGTGCGAAATGCAGTTTTTGTAATGTCATCGTCACATACCCGAATTTGGTGGTAACCGGATCGGAGGTCCAACTTCATGAAGACTCGAGCTCCTTTTAATTCATCAAGAAGTTCATCCACCACTGGTATTGGGTACTTGTGCTTGACGGTGATGCCATTTAAAGCTCGGTAATCAATGCATATTCGCCATGTTCCATCCTTCTTGAGTACAAGTAGCACCGGTGAAGAGTAGAGGTTGCAACTTGGCCGAATAACTCCTGTTTTAAGCATCTATTTTACAATCCTTTCTGTTTCATCCTTCTGGAGATGTAGATATTGATATGGCCGAGTATTTGCTGGAGGTTTGTCCGAAAGAATCGTTATATAATGATCATGCCGACGGGTAAGAGGTAGGTAGGTTCGTCAAATATATCTGAAAATTCAGCAAGCAAAGGAAGTAGGTTTGGATCTTCAAATTCTATTGGCTCTCCCTTAGTTTGCTGCTCAAGTTGTACCAAAAATCTGCGGCATGCTTTATGCAAAATCTTTTTTGGTAAGTAAAAGTAAATTGATTATGTGTAAAGTTTCTACAAATAGCTTTATCTATACAAGTCATAGACAAAGCCATGTAACTCATAGAGTGCGAATGCGATAGTTATGACTACACATGTTGTAGACTATAACTCCTAATTATAATCAAAATAGAAAATATTTATCCAGATATATCAAAATTTGGCATCATTCCCAAGATCTTTAGCTAATAAAAAAATTAAAATTGATAAAAATATATTTTTCTCTTTGGGTAAAGTGTCTCGCTTTTGAGATCTTGCTCCATCTGAGGATCTTGAGTCTCTAATAATCTCTTTCAATTCTTTGAGCATTGTTTGTGTGTTGACATTTAAAGATTCTGTTACATCTCTCCTTCCACATCCACCAAATAGCGCATCTGAAAGTAACCTTTGCCAATTGTGTGAGAGGACCTTTTCTTGAGAAACATTGCATGAGTTCGCCTAGTTCTTGGTGCAAGTTTGGTTGGCAGCAGTCTATTGAGTTCAAATCGCTGGAGAATCTCCTTCCATATCCATTTTGTATAATCACAAGCAAAATAAAGGTGGTCAACAGTTTCTTCTTGTTGCATACAAAGGGAGCATCGGTTAACATGATAGATACCTCTTCTTTTCATATTGTCTATTGTAGGTAGTTTATTGAGAAGGGGCCTGCCATGTACATAAGGAATGTCTTTGTGATCCCGGTCGATCCCATGTCCAACTGCTTGGGACCCACTTGTTATTTCTTTGCCTAATTTGATTCCATGCAGATGTGGCACTAAATTTGCCATTGTCATGAGGCCAAATAAGTTTATCCGAAGAGTTGTTCGTGATTGGAATAGCTATAATAGTCGGCCAAAGTGATAACATTTTGGGAAATAGGATTAGGGAGACACCAGTACCGTTAGCAATGAACTCAGAAACCTTCCAATCTTTGGGAGCCCAGAGATCTTTTCAGTATTCTGTCACCATATAATTGAAATATACTCTTCCCATTCACCCAAGGATCGTACCACATATTAGTACTAGTTCCGGAAGAGATTGCATAGGAAATGTGTTTGATTAGCCAATTCCTTGCCTTTAAAATTCCTTTCCAAGCTGCAGAGTGGTATGTTCTTGTTGAAATTTCCCAGATTGATTCTTTTTTTGAAAGATACCTAGCAGAAACCCAAAGTGACCATAAGGAACATTTGTTTTGCAAAAGATCCCACAATTGCTGCACTGGACATGCTTGATTCCAATCTCTAGTATTTCTCAAGTTTAGCCCCCCCTTCATCTTTCGGTTTACAAATGCTATCCCAATTTACCATATGCATTGCCTTATTATTTTTGCCATTCCGGAAGAAGTTCATTAATAACCGCTCAATATCTTGGAGAAGTCCAGCAGGTAGAAGAAATGCATTACACCAATATATAGAGTAGGAGTGCAATAACCGAACGGATGAGTTCGAAGTCGATCCTGCTTTTGATAGAAACCTATTTTTCCAAGAAGAAATTCTATTCTTTATTTTTTTGCAAGAGATAGGTCGACATTGGGTTTTGTGAATGCCCGTGGATATGAGCTGGAGACCCAAATAAAGGAACGGCAAGCTTCCCTCACTAACCCCCAAAGTTTGTGCAATAAAGACATTATCCTCAACGAAGGGCTCATATATACTTTACTTTTTTCGCATGATTTAATGAAGTCCAGAAACCATACCAAAGTCATTCATAATAGTAGCCGGGTTCTTTCTTGAAGTTGGTTCATTTTGGAGAAAGATAAGTAAGTCATCTGCAAATGTTATATGTGATATATGAACAGAACCAAAGAATGGGTACCTTAATGCTGCCATTTAAGACCGTGTTCCAACATACAAACTAAGTCCTTCCATCCTTAATAGTAAAAAAGATACGGAGAGAGTGGATCACCTTGTGGGATGCCATTCGTGCTCCCAAAAAAAACCAATTGGTGAGCCATTAAAGAGTATCAAAAAAACTTTTGGAGTTTCAGGCAAGATTGAATCCAATTAACCCATTGCTGTGGGAAGTTCATATCGAGGGAGCATCTTATAGATAAACTTCCTATTAACTGAATCAAGGCTTTCCAGAATCAGCTTTAAAACATATTTTTGTCCCTCTTGCTTTTTGAATGCAAATCTTTGACCAAGTCATTAGCAAGCAAAATGTTATGATGTATACTTCTCCCTTTGATGAAAGCAGCTTGGTTTGGGCTAATGATCTTGTGTATTACCTTTTTGCATTCTATTTGCCAATACTTTGGAGATGATCTTGTAAATAAAGTTGCATAATGATATGGGTCGATAGTTCTCTAGTGAATCAGCCCCCTGCATTCTTCGGAATTAAGGAAATAAAAGTGCAATTCATCTCTAAGAATATGACCTGAAGAGAAAAAATGTTGGCAAGCCTTGATCACATCATTTCCAATAATAGACCAAGCGGGTTTGGTAAAATTCAAATGGAAATCCATCTGGACTGGGCTTTTGTGCTTTGGTGACTTAAAGATAACACATACAATTTCGTCATCTGTAATTGGGGCATTGAGGATTGAAATAGCTTTCGAATCAAGTTTTCTAGTCGGCTCCACATGAATGTTATTAGGTTTCCCGGCTTGATTGAGTAAGGAATAAAAAAATTGCTCAGTGTGTGCTTTTAACCTCATCCAACTTCTCAATAAGATTATCATCTTTGTCTCTGCATTTGTCGATCTGGTTAATAGCCCCTTCGAGTAGCAATTGAAGCATAGAAAAAAATTTTGTATTGGAATCCCTCTAGCGTGAAGCCAATGTCGTCGAGACTTCGCTTTGCAAAACTTTCCTCCTGTTTTAAGGCTTGCATGAAGTTATTCTGGCTTCCGCCTCTTTGTAGATAATATTTTCATCATTTTGAAGTTGCAGCTCATATTGCATAGACATTAGTTCCTTTTCGCAAAGTTGAACTCTGGTGTTAATATTGCCAAAGGTATTTGTATTCCACTCCTTTAGTCTGCTTTTGTGCTTTGAGCTTTTGACATAAGATGTAAGGGGGATCCATGCACATTAACATTCCAAGCAGATCGATAACATCAAGAAATTGAGGATGAGTACTCCACATGTTAAAGAATCTAAATGGTTTTTGCCTCTTGGTGTCGCTTTTTTCTGTGTATATACATTAAAGAATGGTCAAAAAACAAAGCAAACACCATACTCAAGAAGTGAATCTGGGTAAACTGTTAACCATTCATGATTAATCAAACACCTATCAAGTCGAGCCATTATTTTTTTCTGTTAGCAGCACCTTGATTACCCAGGAGAGCCAATTACCCACAGATTTCATATCAAACAAATGCTGCGGTGTCAATGTAATCATTGAACTTTTGAAGTGGCTTTTCGAAAGTTGTCTACCACCCTCTGTTTTTTCATTTGTGTATCGAACAGTATTAAAGTCTCCAAGAACAATCCAAGGTACATTGAGACAGCCATTTACAATATTAGTTAGTCGGACCAAAGAGTATTTCTTTCTTGCATACTTGTTTGAAGCATATATACAAATTGAAATTGAATTGATGACCATTCTTTTTTTATCCTCTACCTTAAGATGAATGAATTGATCAAGAGCAGAAATAAACCAAGCATTAATAGAGTTAGGATGCCATAAGACCCATATTCTACCAAAAGTGTCATTTGAGTCATTGGTAAACAGTTCTGCGTCCGCCATATTAAATTCTTTTGAGCTTGAACGCGATTGTTTAATTTTTGTTTCCACTAGAATAACAATATCACATGCAGCAGACTTGATTATTCTATTGAGCTCCCGACATTTCTCCGGCTTATTAAGTCCATGAACATTCCAAAGCATGTTATCTTCATTAGTAAAAGATAGTAAGGTATTCATCCCATTTGACTTTGGATGGATTGTACCATCCTTTTTTCTTATCTTTCGGTTTTGTATTTTCCTCCCGCACAATATCCTTACCTTTTATGGCTTTATTCCTATATTTATCCACTTCATCTACAGCTTGCAGATGTTTAAACTTTAAAATACCTTGAATCATGTGGTCTTGATTGGCAGGGTTTGTTGAAGCTCGATAAGATTGTTGTGTGCAAATCATCGTTACGTCGCCCCCATGTTTCTCGTTCAGTATCACCTGTTTCTCCTTACTGTAAAATTTCATAATTAGTTGCATAAAATTCCAAGAAATATCGCCTAATGTTGTCAACCATTTAATTATGAGCATGGCCTCATGATCATCAAGCGGGAGAAGGAAGAAATATGCAATTATCTCTTGGTTCTACAGCAAAGGTTTCTCTTACGGGCACCTACGATCATACTTCAAAATCCGTCCGTCGGTGACCTTAACGTCAAACCTGCTGCAATTCTCAATAGGTAAAGCCATATGGACAGCAACCTTACTGTTTAGAAAGTTAATAGTACTGCCCATGTCGATGAGAACAGTGATCAATTGTTGTTTGAGAAGGCCTCCAACTTTCATCGTTTGCGGGTTTGAGTAGTCGGCTAGTGCATGTACCGTAACTTCGATCGATTGTGGCTCTTCTTCTGAATCTTCTTCTTCACGTTCAAGGCTCTCTTCTGAATGTTCAATGACTTCTTCTTCTATTGGTTCAATCATAAGAAGTCTCCATTTACTACAGCGATGCTCACGGCTCCACGGCTCGTCACAATGCCAACATAACCCCTTCGCATATCGCTCCCGAAGCTCTTCTCCTGTTAACCTCTTTGGTGTAGGGACTTGGTCGACAGTAGGGGGGGTTGAGGGCTTCAATATTACTAGTTGAGGAGTGACCCTAGTCCTTCGAGCTTCATGGTTCAATTGCTCCTCTTGATGTCGTGCGAAAGAGATGGCTGCCATAAGCGTATACGGTTGTCGCGCTTTAACTTCTCCTCGGATCTCCGGCTTCAAGCCCTCAATGAAGGTCCTCAATAGCTGTTTTTGAGACCAATCATGAGTTTGATTAGATAACCTTTCAAACCCGGTTTGGTACTCCTGAATGGTGGAGGTTTGTCGGATCTTTGCTAGTTGTCCGTCAATATTCTCGTAATCGGTTGGTTTGAAGCGTATCAGCAGTCCTTTTTTGAATTGTTGTCACGAAAAGACTCCATAAGTATGTTCAAACCAGTCAAACCACTGTATAGCATCCCCTTCAAGATGTATAGCTGCAATTTTCACCATAGATGTATCTGTGATTTTGTGGTACCGAAAATATCTCTCCGCGCGCGAGATCCAACCAATCGGGTCTCCTTCTTCCCATCTAGGGAAGTCCACTCTCATGCATGGATAATTGAGGTTGGTCATAGAGTTTCTCCTCTCTTGGAAGTCATATCTTTGGGCTTGGTGCGATTGGGCAAAGCTCTCTCCTTGATGTGATTTCTTCGGGCTTAGTGGTCGGCCCAATCTGAGTTCGGTAAAGAGCATCCCAATCATATCCTCCATGCGCGCCTCGAAGGCTTCGAATTTAGCATTGAATACCTCCTCAGATATCATAGTATATCAAGATCTCTCTTTTGTTGTCGGGTTAAAAGTATGTATTGGTTGAGAGAGGTGATAGTCGAAAGGGTTGGTAGATTGGTGGATGTAGGCTACGGTTTAGGCTTGTTTTGTGGCTATTTTGAGTACAGATTGAGGGTGTGGTTTGGTAGAGTTTTAGGGCTGTAGATAAAAGTTTTGGATCTGTGGTAGATGGTAGCAAAGGTTTGGTAGAAATCAATGGAAGTTGCAGCAAGTATGTGCTTTCTTGTAAGAAAAGAATTGTCGTCGAAGAAACAATGGTTTCTCAATGTAATTCCCACAAAAAACGTGAGAGAATTGAGGAGGGAATTGATAGCAAAATCACAATTTATATGACAGCAAGGATATCTAATTTAATCAAGAAAATTTCGGCAGTATAACAGCAAGGAAATTGGTGCAAGTTGCGATAACAGAATTCTCGTCGAGAAATTCCAGCATGTTACGACGAAAATTTGCAGCAACACAAAATCGTTTTTAGAGATGAATTTCTTTATAGATTAATCTTAGATGGAAGCCAAGATGATTTTTTGGTAAGTAAAAGTAAATTGATTATGTGTAAAGTTTCTACAAATAGCTTTATCTATACAAGTCATAGACAAAGCCATGTAACTCATAGAGTGCGAATGCGATAGTTATGACTACACATGTTGTAGACTATAACTCCTAATTATAATCAAAATAGAAAATATTTAACCAGATATATCAAAATTTGGCATCATTCCCAAGATCTTTAGCTAATAGCAAAATTAAAATTGATAAAAATATATTTTTCTCTTTGGGTAAAGTGCTCCGTTTTGAGATCTTGCTCCATACAGGATCTTGAGTCTCTAATAATCTCTTTCAATAGCTGAGCATTGTTTGTGTGTTGACATTTAAAGATTCTGTTACATCTCTCCTTCCACATCCACCAAATAGCGATCCTGAAAGTAACCTTTTGCAGTTGTGAGAGGACCTTTTCTTGAGAAACATTGCATGAGTTAAGCCTAGTTCTTGGTGCAAGTTTGGTTGCGGCAGTCTATTGAGTTCAAATCGCTGGAGAATCTCCTTCCATATCCATTTTGTATAATCACAAGCAAAATAAAGGTGGTCAACAGTTTCTTCTTGTTGCATACAAAGGGAGCATCGGTTAACATGATAGATACCTCTTCTTTTCATATTGTCTATTGTAGGTAGTTTATTGAGAAGGGCCTGCCATGTACATAAGGAATGTCTTTGTGATCCCGGTCGATCCCATGTCCAACTGCTTGGGACCCACTTGTTATTTCTTTGCCTAATTTGATTCCATGCAGATGTGGCACTAAATTTGCCATTGTCATGAGGCCAAATAAGTTATCTCAAGAGTTGTTCGTGATTGGAATAGCTATAATAGTGGCCAAAGTGATAACATTTCGGGAAAAATAGGATTAGGGAGACACAGTGCGGGATTAGCAATGAACTCAGAAACCTTCCAATCTTTGGGAGCCCAGAGATCTTTTATTGATTCGTCACCATATAATTGAAATATACTCTTCCCATTCACCCAAAGATCGTACCACATATTAGTACTAATTCCAGAAGAGATTGCATAGGAAATGTGTTTGATTAGCCAATTCCTTGCCTTTAAAATTCCTTTCCAAGTCTGCAGAGTGGTATGTTCTTGTTGAAATTTCCCAGATTGATTCTTTTTGAAAGATACCTAGTAGAAACCCAAAGTGACCATAAGGAACATTTGTTTTGCAAAAGATCCCACAATTGCTGCACTGGACATGCTTGATTCCAATCTCTAGTATTTCTCAAGTTTAGCCCCCCCATCTTCATTTTCAAGGTTTACAAATGCTATCCCAATTTACCATATGCATTGCCTTATCATTTGTGCCATTCCGTAAGAAGTTCATTAATAATCGTTCAATATCTTGGAGAAGTCCAAAGCAGGTAGAAGAAATGCATTACACCAATATATAGAGTAGGAGTGCAATAATGAACGGATGAGTTCGAGTCGTCCCGCTTTTGATAGAAAACCTATTTTTCCAAGAAGAAATTCTATTCTTTATTTTTTGCAAGATAGGTCGACAAAGTGGGTTTTGTGAATGCCTCGTGGATATGAGCGGAGACCCAAATAAGGAACCGGGCAAGCTTCCCTCACTAACCCCCAAAGTTTGTGCAATAAAGACATTTTCTTCAACGTAAGGGCTCATATATACTTTACTTTTCGCATGATTTAACTGAAGTCCAGAAACCATACCAAAGTCATTCATAATAGTAGCCGTGTTTTTTTATTGAAGTTGGTTCATTTTGGAGAAAGATAAGTAAGTCATCTGCAAATGTTATATGTGATATATGAACAGAACCAAAGAATGGGTACCTTAATGCTGCCATTTAAGACTGCGTGTTCCAACATACAGCTAAGTCCTTCCATCTAATAATAGTAAAAGATACGGAGAGAGTGGATCACCTTTGTGGGATGCCATTCGCATACTCCCAAAAAAACCAATTGGTGAGCTATTAAAGAGTATCAAAACTTTGGAATTTCCAGGCAAGATTGAATCCAATTAACCCATTCTTTGTGGGAAGTTCATATCGAGGAGCATCTTATAGATAAACTTCCTATTAACTGAATCAAGGCTTTCCAGTAAATCAGCTTTAAAACATATTTTGTCCCTCTTGCTTTTTGAATGCAAATCTTTGACCAAGTCATTAGCAAGCAAAATGTTATGATGTATACTTCTCCCTTTGATGAAAGCAGCTTGGTTTGGGCTAATGATCTTGTGTATTACCTTTTGCATTCTATTTGCCAATACTTTGGAGATGATCTTGTAAATAAAGTTGCATAATGATATGGGTCGATAGTTCTCTAGTGAATCAGCCCCGTGCATTCTTCGGAATTAAGGAAATAAAATGCAATTCATCTCTAAGAATATGACCTGAAGAGAAAAAATGTTGGCAAGCCTTGATCACATCATTTCCAATAATAGACCAAGCAGTTTGGTAAAATTCAGTTGGAAATCCATCCGGACCTGGGTTTTGTGCTTTGGTGACTTAAAGACAACACATACAATTTCGTCATCGTAATTGGGGCATTGAGGATTGAAATAGCTTCTGAATCAAGTTTTCTAGTCGGCTCCACATGAATGTTATTAGGTTTCCCAGCTTGATTGAGTAAGGAATAAAAAAATTGCTCTCTGTGTGTGCTTTTAACCTCATCCAACTTCTCAATAAGATTATCATCTTTGTCTCTCGCATTTGTCGATACGGTTAATAGCCCTTCGAGTAGCAATTGAAGCATAGAAAAAATTTTGTATTGGAATCCCTAAGCGTAAGCCAATGTTGTCGAGAGACTTCGCTTTGCAAAACTTTCCTCCTGTTTTAAGGCTTGCATGAAGTTATTTTCGGCTACGCCTCTTTGTAGATAATATTTTCATCATTTGGTGAAGTTGCAGCTCATGTTGCATAGACATTAGTTCCTTTCTGCAAAGTTGAACTCGGTGTTAATATTGCCAAAGGTATTTGTATTCCCTCCTTTAGTGTCGCTTTTACTGGGCTTTGAGCTTTTGAAATAAGATGTGGGGGGGGGATCCATGCACATTAACATTCCAAGCAGACCGATAACATCAAGAAATTGAGGATGAGTACTCCATATGTTAAAGAATCTAAATGGTTTCTTGCCTCTTGGTGTCGCTTTTTTCAAGTGTATATACATTAAAGAATGGTCGAAAACAAAGCAAAGCACCATACTCAAGAAGTGAATCTGGGTAAACCGTTAACCATTCATGATTAATCAAACACCTATCAAGTCGAACCATTATTTTTCTGTTAGCAGCACCTTGATTACTCCGGAGAGCCAATTACCCACAGATTTCATATCAAACAATGCTGCGTGTCAATGTAATCATTGAACTTTTGAAAGTGGCTTTCAAAGTTGTCTACCACGTTTTTCATTTGTGTACCAAACAGTATTAAAGTCTCCAAGAACAATCCAAGGTACATTGAGACAGCCATTTACAATATTAGTCGTCGGACCAAAGAGTATTTCTTTCTTTGCATACTTGTTTGAAGCATATATACCAAATGAAATTGAATTGACAAACCATTCTTTTTTTTTTTATCCTCTACCTTAAGATGAATGAATTGATCAAGAGAGCAGAAATAAACCAAGCATTAATAGAGTTAGGATGCCATAAGACCCATATTCTACCAAAAGTGTCATTTGAGTCATTGGTAAACAGTTCTGCGTCCGGCCATATTAAATTCTTTTGAGCTTGAACGCGATTGTTTAATTTTTGTTTCCACTAGAATAACAATATCACATGCGACGGACTTGATTATTCTATTGAGCTCCCAACATTTCTCCGGCTTATTAAGTCCATGAACATTCCGACATGTTATCTTCATTAGTAAAAGATAGTAAGGTATTCATCCCTCGACTTTGGATGGATTGTACCATCCTTTTTCTAATCTTTCGGTTTTGTATTTTCCTCCTCACAATATCCTTACCTTTTATGGCTTTTATTCCTATATTTATCCACTTCATCTACAACTTGCTGATTTTTAAACTTTGAAATACCTTGAATCATGTGGTCTTGATTGGCAGGGTTTGTTGAAGCTCGATAAGATTGTTGCATCACAATATCCCTGGATAGTACTTGTTGGAGCAATCGGCTATAGAGGTTTGTTGGAGCATGAGTTTGTTGAGACAGAATATCCTTGTTGGCAATGTTTGTTGTGGCTCGAGTTTGTTGAGGAATAATATCCTTGCTAGCGCAGATTTGCTTGGACCTGAGTTCGTTGAGCTAGTGTGGATGGATCCGATGATATTGGAAGAGATGAAGTTCCCCTGACTTATGTTTCTCCTGTCCACTAGTACCATGGGAAACCTCTGTTGTGGAAGGCTCGACATTATAGGTACAGATAAAGTTTTGGAATTGTCTTTCGTCATGGGTGCTTTCCTTATGAAGTCGGAATGCTCAATAGTTTTTGCCACCATCGGGTCTGCTGCCATTAGAGAAGAATCACTTTGTTGCCGAGGGCTTTGACGTGGTCGATAGACCTTTGTGGTTGGATTTGGGGTTTGCCGACAAGCTCCATTTGGATGACCAAAAGATAAGCAACGCCGACATCGTTGTGGCTTCGGGAATATGAGACATGTACCTTCCGAAAGTGTTCCCGCCAAGATCACGATAGAAAACCTTATTAGGAAGATCTTCATCGGAAGAAACCAGCACACATGCTCGTGCAAATGCTAATCTCGTCTGAGCTGCTTTGTTGCTTTGTCGATGTAGAGTGGCTGTCCCAGAGTGCTGCATAACTTTGCAATAAAACGTCGACTCCAAAGATGTAGAGGCAGTCCTTGAAAGGATACCCATAATGGAATAGACTGTAGGCTATCTAACTCCAAACGGACATCGAGACCAACGTCAGAGAATCATTGGATGACCGCGGATAGTCCGTAATCCTTCGAGGATTCGCTGCAAATCTTCTTCAGAGTATAGCTTGCAAACAAAGAATCCGTTCTCCAAAGATATGAAGATCAAATGACGATATTCCCCATCGAAGTTTTGATAAATGAGGATAGTGGGAAATAAGATGTTTTGAGACCTACCACATAGCCAACAATCGCCATAGACCATGACTCAATAAGCTCTGGCTGAATCAACATCTCATATACAGCAATCTTCTTATCAGCCTGAACTTCGGAGTAAAGAATTCCAAGCTTAGATCTGGACTTCCAACCGGAGCCTTGAAGAGGCTAGTCCAAGGCCGAGGATCGCTGGAAATGAGGGCAGGTCGTCGCGATCTAGAGCGCGACGCTTCGATGCTTTGGTTGGTCGAAGGAGTTTTCTCTGGAAAAGATATGTTGGAAGAGCAACTTGGGGGTAGCGGTAGGGAGCCTTGCCATCGTTTCAACCCTCTCGCCACCATCGCCAGACCCTAGGGGCCATCGCTGCCATGTTTGATCCCTCCGGTCGCCTTCTGAAACGACGCCAATGGGAAAAGCCACCGCTGCAGTATATTAGATCGCCGCTATGGTACCATCACCCTAGGGATTTATGGTTGCTGCTACTACATATCGCCGCCGCCTTTGGGGTGAAGCCGACGCCACGGAGATCTGATCGCAGTGTTGTCGTCGCCGCCGCTATAGTACTCGTCGTCCTTGGGAGATCTGATCACCCTACAAGTTGTCGTCACCCTTAATTTCGTGGGAGAAAGCCGACGCTGCAGGAGTTAGATCGCCTTTAGGGAGATATGGTTGTCGCCATCAAGATTGTCGCCCTAGGAGAGATCCGATCATCATGCATCGCCGCCTTTAAGCCGTGGGGAGAAAGCCAACGATGCAGGAGTCAGATCGTCCTAGGGAGATCTATGAAGTGTATAAGAAATTTCATTCAAAAAAGATTGCAAATAGATGGGTTAAGGCAATAATATGCGGCTGAAATTTTCTGCAGCACAGATTTTAAGTATAGCAGATTAGACGTAAAAGATCAGTGGTTTATATTGAGAATTTTTTTATGAAACCAAAGGGAATCTGCTATTAGGAAATGTTAAAGATGTCATAAAAATTTCATAGATATTTTTTTTTTTTTGGTAAGTAAAAGTAAATTGATTATGTGTAAAGTTTCTACAAATAGCTTTATCTATACAAGTCATAGACAAAGCCATGTAACTCATAGAGTGCGAATGCGATAGTTATGACTACACATGTTGTAGACTATATTTTTTTTTTTTTTTTTTTTTTTTGGTAAGTAAAAGTAAATTGATTATGTGTAAAGTTTCTACAAATAGCTTTATCTATACAAGTCATAGACAAAGCCATGTAACTCATAGAGTGCGAATGCGATAGTTATGACTACACATGTTGTAGACTATAACTCCTAATTATAATCAAAATAGAAAATGTTTATCCAGATATATCAAATTTGGCATCATTCCCAAAATCTTTAGCTAATAGCAAAATTAAAATTGATAAAAATATATTTTTCTCTTTGGGTAAAGTGCTCCGTTTTGAGATCTTGCTCCATACAGGATCTTGAGTCTCTAATAATCTCTTTCAATAGCTAAGCATTGTTTGTGTGTTGACATTTAAAGATTCTGTTACATCTCTCCTTCCACATCCACCAAATAGCTTGATCCGAAAGTAACCTTTTGGCCAGTGAGAGGACCTTTTCTTGAGAAACATTGCATGAGTTCGCCTAGTTCTTGGTGCAAGTTTGGTTGCGGCAGTCTATTGAGTTCAAATCACTGGAGAATCTCCTTCCATATCCATTTTGTATAATCACAAAAAAAATAAAGGTGGTCAACAGTTTCTTCTTGTTGCATACAAAGGGAGCATCGGTTAACATGATAGATACCTCTTCTTTTCATATTGTCTATTGTAGGTAGTTTATTGAGAAGGGCCTGCCATGTACATAAGGAATGTCTTTGTGATCCCGGTCGATCCCATGTCCAACTGCTTGGGACCCACTTGTTATTTCTTTGCCTAATTTGATTCAATGCAGATGTGGCACTAAATTTGCCATTGTCATGAGGCCAAATAAGTTTATCTGAAGAGTTGTTCGTGATTGGAATAACTATAATAGTCACCAAAGTGATAACATTTTGGGAGAAATAGGATTAGGGAGACACCAAAACCGTTAGCAATGAACTCAGAAACCTTCCAATCTTTGGGAGCCCCGAGATCTTTTCAGATATTCTGTCACCATATAATTGAAATATACTCTTCCCATTCACCCAAGGATCGTACCACATATTAGTACTAGTTCCGAAGAGATTGCATAGGAAATGTGTTTGATTAGCCAATTCCTTGCCTTTAAAATTCCTTTCCAAGCTGCAGAGTGGTATGTTCTTGTTGAAATTTCCAGATTGATTCTTTTGAAAGATACCTAGCAGAAAACCCAATGTGACCATAAGGAACATTTGTTTTGCAAAAGATCCCACAATTGCTGCACCAGATATGCTTGATTCCAATCTCTAGTATTTCTCAAGTTTAGCCCCCTTCATCTTTTTCGGTTTGCAAATGCTATCCCAATTTACCATATGCATTGCCTTATCATTTGTGTCATTCATTAAGAAGTTCATTAATAACCGTTCAATAACTTGGAGAAGTCCAAAGTAGAAGAAATGCATTACACCAATATATAGAGTAGGAGTGCAATACCAATGGATGAGTTCGAGTCAGATCCCTGCTTTTGATAGAAACCTATTTTTCCAAGAAGAAATTCTATTCTTTATTTTTTGCAAGATAGGACGATTGGGTTTTGTGAATGCCTGTGGATATGGAGCGGGAGACCCAAATAAGGAACCGGCAAGCTTCCATCACTAACCCCCAAAGTTTGTGCAATAAAGACATTATCCTCAACGTAAGGGCTCATATATACTTTACTTTTCGCATGATTTAACCGAAGTCCAGAAACCATACCAAAGTCATTCATAATAGTAGCCAGGTTCTTTTCTCAAGGTGGTTCATTTTGGAGAAAGATAAGTAAGTCATCTGCAAATGTTATATGTGATATATGAACGTAACCAAAGAATGGGTACCTTATTGCTGCCATTTAAGACTGCGTGTTCCAACATACAGACTAAGTCCTTCCATCGCAATAGTAAAAAGATAATGGAGAGAGTGGATCACCTTGTCGGATGCCATTAGACTCCCAAAAAAAAACCAATTGGTGAGCCATTAAAGAGTATCGAAAACTTTGGAGTTTCCAGGCAAGATTGAATCCAATTAACCCATTCTTTGTGGGAAGTTCATATCGAGGAGCATCTTATAGATAAACTTCCTATTACCTGAATCAAGGCTTTTCCAGAATCAGCTTTAAAACATATTTTTGTCCCTCTTGCTTTTGAATGCAAATCTTTGACCAAGTCATTAGCAAGCAAAATGTTATGATGTATACTTCTCCCTTTGATGAAAGCACTTGGTTTGGGCTAATGATCTTGTGTATTACCTTTTGCATTCTATTTGCCAATACTTTGGAGATGATCTTGTAAATAAAGTTGCATAATGATATGGGTCGATAGTTCTCTAGTGAATCCCCCCTGCATTCTTCGGAATTAAGGAAATAAAAGTGCAATTCATCTCTAAGAATATGACCTGAAGAGAAAAAATGTTGGCAAGCCTTGATCACATCATTTCCAATAATAGACCAAGCAGGTTTGGTAAAATTCATTTGGAAATCCATCCGGACGGCTTTTTTGTGCTTTGGTGACGTAAAAGACAACACATACAATTTCGTCATCTATAATTGGGGCATTGAGGATTGAAATAGCTTCCGAATCATGTTTTCTAGTCGGCTCCACATGAATGTTATTAGGTTTCCCAAAGCTTGATTGAGTAAGGAAAAAAAAAAAATTGCTCTGTGTGTGCTTTAACCTCATCCAACTTCTCAATAAGATTATCATCTTTGTCTCTGCATTTGTCGACATGGTTAATAGCCCTTCGAGTAGCAATTGAAGCATAGAAAAATTTTGTATTGGAATCCCTAGCGTAAGCCAATGTTGTCGAGACTTCTGCTTTGCAAAACTTTCCTCCTGTTTTTAAGGCTTGCATGAAGTTATTTCTGGCTTCTACGCCTCTTTGTAGATAATATTTTCATCATTTGGTTGAAGTTGCAGCTCATGTTGCAAAGACATTAGTTCCTTTCTGCAAAGTTGAACTCTGGTGTTAATATTGCCAAAGGTATTTGTATTCCACTCCTTTAGTGTGCATGTTACAGGCTTTGAGCTTTTGTCATAAGATGTAAGGGGGGGGATCCATGCACATTAACATTCCAAGCAGATCTGATAACATCAAAGAATTGAGGATGAGTACTCCACATGTTAAAGAATCTAAACGGTTTCTTGCCTCTTGGTGTCGCTTTTTTCTGTGTGTATATACATTAAAGAATGGTCGAAAACAAAGGAGCACCATACTCAAGAAGTGAATCTAGGTAAACTGTTAACCATTCATGATTAATCAAACACCTATCAAGTCGAGCCATTATTTTTTGTTGTTAGCAGCACCTTGATTACTCCGGAGAGCCAATTACCCACAGATTTCATATCAAACAATGCTGCAGTGTCATTGTAATCATTGAACTTTTGAAGCTGGCTTTTCAAAGTTGTCTACCACCCTGTTTTTCATTTGTGTACCGAACATTATTAAAGTCTCCAAGAACAATCCAAGGTACATTGAGACAGCCATTTACAATATTAGTCGGGTCGGATTAAAGAGTATTTCTTTCTTGCATCTTTGTTTTGAAGCATATATACCAGTGAAATTGAATTGACAGACCATTCTTTTTATCCTCTACCTTAAGATGAATGAATTGATCAAGAGCAGAAATAAACCAAGCATTAATAGAGTTAGGATGCCATAAGACCCATATTCTACCAAAAGTGTCATTTGAGTCATTGGTAAACAGTTCTCGTCCGGCCATATTAAATTCTTTTTTGAGCTTGAACGCGCGATTGTTTTAATTTTTGTTTCCACTAGAATAACAATATCACATGCGGCAGACTTGATTATTTTATTGAGCTCCCGACATTTCTCCGGCTTATTAAGTCCGCGAACATTCCAGCATGTTATCTTCATTAGTAGAAGATAGTAAGGTATTCATCCTACGACTTTGGATGGATTGTACCATCCTTTTTCTTATCTTTCGGTTTTGTATTTTCCTCCCGCACAATATCCTTACCTTTTATGGCTTTATTCCTATATTTATCCACTTCATCTACAGCTTTCAGATTTTTAAACTTTAAAATACCTTGAATCATGTGGTCTTGATTGGTAGGGTTTGTTGAAGCTCGATAAGATTGTTGCATCACAATATCCTGGATAGTACTTGTTGGAGCAGTTTGGCTAGAGAGGTTTGTTGGAGCATGAGTTTGTTGAGACAGAATATCCTTGTTGGCAATGTTTGTTGTGGCCAGAGTTTGTTGAGGAATAATATCCTTGCTAGCGAGATTTGCTTGGACCGGAGTTCGTTGAGCTAGTGTGGATGGATCCGATGATATTGGAAGAGATGAAGTTCCTGACTTATGTTTCTCCTGTCCACTAGTACCATGGGAAACCTCTGTTGTGGAAGGCTCGACATTATAGGTACAGATAAAGTTTTGGAATTGTCCTTCTGTCATGGGTGCTTTCCTTGAAAGTCGGAATGCTCAATAGTTTTTGCCACCATCGGTCTTTGTTGCCATTAGAGAAGAATCACTTTGTTGTTGAGGGCTTTGACGTGGTCGATAGACCTTTGTGGTTGGATTTGGAGTTTCATCGACAAGCTCCATTTGGATGACCGAAAGATAAGCAACGCTGATATCGTTGTGGCTTCCAGAATATGAGACATGTACCTTCCGAAAGTGTTCCCGTCAAGATCACGATAGAAAACCTCATTAGGAAGATCTTCATCGGAAGAAACCAGCACACATGCTCGTGCAAATGCTATTCTCGTCTGAGCTCTTTGTTGCTTTGTCGATGTAGAGTGGTTGTCCCTGAAAGTGCTGCATAACTTTGCAATAAAACGTCGACTCCAAAGATGTAGAGGCAGTCCTTGAAAGGATACCCATAATGGAATAGACTGTAGGCTATCTAACTCCAAACGGACATCGGGAGAACAACGTCGTGAGTATCATTGGATGACCGCGGATAGTCCAGAATCCTTCAAGGATTCGGCTGCAAATCTTCTTCAGAGTATAGCTTGCAAACAAAGAATCCGTTCTCCAAAGATATGAAGATCAAATGACGATATTCCCCATCGAAGTTTTGATAAATGAGGATAGTGGGAAATAAGATGTTTTGAGACCTACCACATAGCCAACAATCGCCATAGACCATGTCTCAATAAGCTCTCTTTGAATCAACAGTCTCGATATCAGACAATCTTCTTATCATGACTGAACTGGAGTAAAGAATTCCAAGCTTAGATCTGGACTTCCAACCGAGCCTTGAAGAGGCTAGTCCAAGGCGAGGATCGCTGGAAATAAGAGCAGGCTGTCGCGATCTAGAGCGCGACCTCGCTTCGATCTTTGGTTGGTCGATGGAGTTTCTCTCCGAAAAGATATGTTGGAAGAGCAACTTGGGGGGGGTAAAGTGGGGAGCCTTGCCATCGTTTCAACCCTCTCGCCACCATCGCCAGCCCTAGGTGCCATCGCTGCCATGTTTGATCCCTCCGGTCGCCGCTACGAAACTACGCCATTGGGAAAAGCCACCGCTGCAGTATATTAGATCGCCGCTATGGTACCGTCACCCTAGGGATTTATGGTTGCTGCTACAAGATCGTAAGCCCTTGGGGAGAAGCCGACGCTACGGAGATCTGGTCGCTGCTACTAGTTGTCGCCGCCGCCACTACAAAGGTTGTCGTCCTTGGGAGATCTGATCACCTCTACAGTGTCGCCGCCCTTCGCCGTGGGGAGAAAGCCGACGCTGCAGGAGTTAGATCGCCTTTAGGGAGATATGGTTTCGCTACAGATACCGCCGCCCTAGATGGGGCGCCGCCTTCAAGAAGCGCCGCCCTTTGGGAGATCTGATCACCGCCAGTGCCATCGCGCCTTCGCCCGGGGGAGAAAGCCAACGATGCAGGAGTCAGATCGTCCTAGGGAGATCCGGTCGCCGCTATAGTACCAGTAGCCCTAGATCCGGTGGTCCGCTTCAAGATCGCCGCCCGCCGCCTGATGTCGTCGCCCTTCAACTCACAAATAGCTGGAATCACAAAAAAAAAAAAAAAAATGTATCTTGCATAGATATTTGGATAGATATTTGGATAGAAAAAACACAGTAGCAAGATCAAACAGACGGTGCTATACGGTTGGAATTTTGCAATGTATCTTTCATCGTAGAGATGAAAACTTTATGACGAAAAGTATATGCAGCAATATAGGAATAATTTTTTTTTGGGATTTTCAAATAAGGATAACTAAATTGCAGCAGCAGTAAGGTAGAAAACCAAAACCTGTTGCAATTCACGGGGAGATCAAAGGATGATCCGTGGTGGTGGAGATGACGGTGGAATTTGACAACGATCTCTTAAGCAATTGTGGGAATTGCTTTGGGCGGTTGTGAAGGGTTGATGGATAGCTATGGAATGGCAGCGAGACGCCAAGAACGCTGCTCTGATACCAGTTGTTAGAACCCTTGAGATTCTAAACTTGGGGTTGATCTTTT
>LS990916.1:9176900-9334400 GCA_900464855.2 Musa schizocarpa | reverse complement strand
TTATGAATACGTAGAAGGCAATTTGCAGTTATAAATGGAATCAAAACATAAGCTTAAACTACAACGTAAAGATCGTACGAAGACACTGATTTACGTCTGAATGCAGATTCGGAAAAATCAGAGTTTAGAGACTCGTTCGTAAAAGCACAGAGGGCAGTAGCTATGCAGGAGGTTTGCAGTAATGATAAAGTGCTCAAGTAAAAGCAAACCAGAGATTTAGATTGGTTCGGTCAGTCTTGACCTACTCCACTTTTGGCTTCCTCTTCCGACGAGGTCACCGACGTCAACTAGCTACCTTCCTTCAATGGGCGAAGGCCAACTGCCCTTTTACAGTTTCTCTCCTTTTGACGGGCTCAGGAGACAACCCTTACAGATCCTTTCTCTCCTCTCTTTACAACTCAAGACTTGAAGAACAGAAAGAGGAGAACTTTAGGACTTTACACAAATTTGAGCTCTTAGAATCACTGAAAAGATCAAGAATTTGGTGTGGATCTAAGTCTTTTTAGTGCTGAATGGGTGGGGTATTTATAGGCCCCAACCCAGTTCAAATTTGGAGCTCAAAACGATCAAATCGATCAAATCCGGAATTCGGGATCGGTGATTGCACCTCTTGGATGGAGAGGTTGCACCGCCGGCAGAGCTTCGAGATCGAGCCTAGGCGGTTGCACCTCTCTGGGGGGCGTTTGCACCCGCTGGTGCGGCTCAAGATCGAGCCCCTGAGGCGGTGCTACCTCTCTGTCGGGGAGGTTGCACCCCCGATCTAGCTCAAGACTAAGCTCGGGCGGTTGCACCTCTCGGCGGGGGCGGTTGCACCGCCCGATCTCATTGGGAGACATAGCCCGGGCGGTTGCACCTCTCGGCCTGGCGGTTGCACCGCTTGGTGCAATCAGGGTCCGAATGGTTAGCTCCATTCGCCCAATTTCAATCTTTTCAGGGCCCATTGCCCCAAGATTAAGCTAATGGGATCACCTCCCATTTTCAAGCTTAATCAACGTGCTAATACGATTAAATCTAAGACAACTTCTGCAGCTTTGCTCCGTCGTCAATCGCTTCTTCCGGCGAAGTTTCCGGCGAACTTCCGTCGATCATCCGATGAACCCTCGGTGATTCTTCTGCGGACATCTGGCAAACTCCTGGACTTTTGCGACGATCCACTTGGCGAAGTTCCGACGAGCCGCTTTTGGCAAGCTTCGGACTTCTCGGATCTGTTCTCGTGAGAACCTCCGACGACCGTCCGAACTTCCGTCGAACTCTCGAACTCCCAACGTGATCATGATCTTGACTCCGGCGCAACTCCTACTGCTTGTCTAACTTTCAACGTAGTTAATCCTGCACACTTATCTCAACACATAGATTAGATAACAAATGACAATTGACTTCATCATCAAAATCTGAGATTCAACAATCTCCCCCTTTTTGATGTTGACAATCAATTGATAATGGAGTTATCCTTAACTCCCCCTATCTATATGCCATGGTTGAGATAAGTCAACCTTGAATTCAAGACCTAAGAATTCAAGTGACGTATTGATAAGTTAGATCAGTTAAACTTATCAATACTCCCATCATGATACCCATCATGATGTATCTCTTCAAGAATGATGTCAAGTTTGTAAGATTGTAACTATTCATCATGTAATCATATAAAGCTGCGAAGGACTATTACATGATGCACACATTTGAGATTTTCTAGCAAGTTTGCATTTACTTCACAAGATAGGATATCAACTCAAGACATAATGCAAACTATAGCACATGTTCATATATCTCTTGGTGATGCAAGGATGGCATAACCATAACATTGTTTATAGCATCACTCAAGTATTTGCAACTATGACATAGACATGATTATGGCAGTGTTTATCAATTCATATGTTTCTCCCCCTTTGTCATCAACAAAAAGCATAATAGCAATATCAAAAAGCATGGTAGACGTGATTCCAGCAGGTTATCACGCACATAAAGGAAGGCATGACATATAATACTTTGAATATCTCTTTTCCTTGTTATAATTCATTGCTTGAGGGAGGAAAGTCATTTTTCAAAAAGTTTTCATAAGAGTGTACAGGAAAATTCCATTTTTAGCATTCAAACCGAAAAATGAACTTCTTACATGCATTCGGTTATGAGTAAGCTACTGATTAAAAACATTTGTCACATAATTTTCAACATGTTATTTGATCAAGTGATGCCAAGGTTTAGATATACAAGATAGCACATGCAAGCTAGCAGCGTTACAACATTTCAGAATTTGCAAGCTAGCAGTTTAGAGATATTCAAGAAGGCAACTCTTGCTTCTTGAAATATGCATGTTGCAAGCAACTATTTCAAGTGTAGCATTTCATCATTTGATATTAACATGTATAGCAAGATTTTGACATGATGTATATATATTTGAATATTTTAGCAAGTGTAGCTTTTTTTTTTTTGGTAAGTAAAAGTAAATTGATTATGTGTAAAGTTTCTACAAATAGCTTTATCTATACAAGTCATAGACAAAGCCATGTAACTCATAGAGTGCGAATGCGATAGTTATGACTACACATGTTGTAGACTATAACTCCTAATTATAATCAAAATAGAAAATGTTTATCCAGATATATCAAAATTTGGCATCATTCCCAAGATCTTTAGCTATTAGCAAAATTAAAATTGATAAAAATATATTTTTCTCTTTGGGTAAAGTGCTCCGTTTTGAGATCTTGCTCCATATAGGATCTTGAGTCTCTAATAATCTCTTTCAATAGCTGAGCATTGTTTGTGTGTTGACATTTAAAGATTCTGTTACATCTCTCCTTCCACATCCACCAAATAGCGCATCTGAAAGTAACCTTTGCCAGTTGTGTGAGAGGCCCTTTTCTTGAGAAACATTGCATGAGTTCGCCTAGTTCTTGGTGCAAGTTTGGTTGCGGCAGTCTATTGAGTTCAAATCGCTGGAGAATCTCCTTCCATATCCATTTTGTATAATCACAAGCAAAATAAAGGTGGTCAACAGTTTCTTCTTGTTGCATACAAAGGGAGCATCGGTTAACATGATAGATACCTCTTCTTTTCATATTGTCTATTGTAGGTAGTTTATTGAGAAGGGCCTGCCATGTACATAAGGAATGTCTTTGTGATCCCGGTCGATCCCATGTCCAACTGCTTGGGACCCACTTGTTATTTCTTTGCCTAATTTGATTCCATGCAGATATGGCACTAAATTTGCCATTGTCATGAGGCCAAATAAGTTTATCTGAAGAGTTGTTCGTGATTGGAATAACTATAATAGTCGGCTACTTTTACTTACCAAAAAAAAAGAGAACTTATTCATAAGAGTTGGAGGATTTATTCAAACAAAAATCTGAGGACCTATATGTAAATCCTGAGGACCTAATCGTAAATATGTTAAATACAAGGACTAAACTGTAAAATGTACAAAAATACAAACTCCACCGCTTAAGCCTCTCTGCCTTCGTTCTTAAGAAAGCAGAGAAGGCAGCTGCGTGGATGATCTGGGAAAGAAAGAAAGAAAGAAGAAGAAGAAGAAGAAGAGGAAGAAGAAATTGGGGCTTTAAGGTTTCTTGCTCAATTCTTCTCATTTAGGGCTAAAATTCTCAAAGGCAAGTGTTCTAACCTCATCCTATAGAATTTTTAGTCTCTGTTTTTATGTTGAATCAAAATAAATTGAAGGATTTCTATTTAGAAACTGATATGTCTCTATTTGGACATAGAACCATGGATTTTGAAGTTTTCATTTCGGTAAACTGACCCCTATACACTGTTTCAGCTATAAGTTTTAGTACAAAATGTGAATTCGGGCAGGAACTATTTTGTTTGAAAATTAGACTCTTATATCTTCCTGTTTACACTGATTTTGTAGATTTTGGATACCGAATACTTACCCAAACATCTGTTTCAATTGAGCCTATAGACGCTGTAAAACAGGGTTCAAGATTTCTGACCTGTCGATACTAAAATGCCTATAACTCTCTGTTGAAAATTCTGAATTGTACCAAACTGATTTTATTTGAAACGAGACTTGAAAATCTTTCTTTTGACATATAGTTTGAAAATTTTGGAATTCAATTGCCTACCCTATTATCTGTTGAATCCGACCCTATAAATTCTGCAAAACAGTGATTGTGTTTTTGACCTTGTGTTACCAAATCAAAGGTAACTCCGCGTTGGGAACCCTGTTTCATATGAAATTTGTTCCATCAGAATATAGATTGATATATGGTTCGACCATAGCTTTCTTATGGGTATTGGAGCATAATTGATATTCTGAAGTATTTGTTTGATGTGCCACTGGAATTCTGTCCGAAATGTCGGAGCTTTGGTCGATTTCGCATATTCTAACTCCGTTCCTTTGGATATTTGAATTCGTCTAACCTTCTTATTGGAATTGAGCTAAATATGATTGCTTGGAAATCCCTGTACACTCTTGTTTTTATTTCATTCCAAATCTGAATGCATTTGTGAGAGATTTGTTCTTTGTTTCGTATTGTCTCGAAAAAAGGCACATGCACGTTTGTTGTTCAGCGTGTAGCCGATATATGCTACTTATTGTTAAAACTGCCCGCTTGTACTACGGTGTGTGGGATTGTGCGGACCTTTGCCAGAAATGGTAAATGGTATGTGCTTATTACCCGCTCCGTGGGGTCCCGCTCTGTGGGATGCGCTTATTACCCTTCTGTGGGGTCCCGCCTCGTGGGATATTCCGGACCTTTGCCGAAATGGTAAAGGGTATGTGCTTAGAGCCTGCGATGCTCTCTTGCCCCTCGACTTCACCTAGGCGTGGGTGGATGGATCTCCCAGGGCGTGGGAGACTTTTGTCGGTGGTCATTCAGAAATGGATGACTCACATTCGATTGAGATCCCACCACACCTTCTATATGTTTGATATGACATCGAGAGTTTTGGTGAGTTGTTTCGTTCATGCTCGGATAAGAATGATATGATTGCAGCGTCAAGACGACGTTTGAGCTTCATACGATATTTGTTTTGATATGCTCTGAAATGCTTCATTCGCGATGATTTTGCTTGAAATATTCCATATGCCGTTGATATGCTTGAACATTTTATATGCCATTGATAAGCTCCGATATGTTACCTTTATTCTTGATATGCTCCAATTACTCTATGCCCCAATCTGTCAGGGGAACCAAATATGTAAGATTGAAAGGACAATTGTGTTTCTGCTCTTAATGATATTATGTCTACGAAAATCATATATTCTGCCTTGTATTTTGGAACTGTATCTCTTTGGAAGTTGTACTATTTTGATATGGATATGTTAGTCACTTTTTGAGCTCTTTATGCTCACCCCGTTTGTTGATAAATTTTTCAGGATAGCATATTACTTGCTTAAATGATAAGATTGGGCTGAGGCGGTGGAAAGTTTAGAAGATTTTGGGCAGATCTTTGTTAGCATATGTGTATTTGTTGTATAAGATACTCTGCATCTTATGAAATGTGACGATGAATCTAAACCTGTGGATTTTGTGTAAGATAAAGGATCCCTCATGTATAGAATTTTGGTATGTTAAGTTATATTCGTGTAATGATATGATCTTATGGTAATCGTTGGTTTGGTGATTGCATAGACTTCCCCATTTGTGAATTTATATTGTGGTTATTATTCTGATGAGTTGAGTTCTGATTGTATGAATTATCGAGTGATGTGTGGTATGTTTATGAATTGCACAGGGTTATGAATTTGTAGACTATAGAGGTGAAATTTTGATCTGAATGTTCTCTTAGTGACCTCAAATGTGTGCTTGGATCCTGGGTTAGTTATGATGAAAATTTTAAATATTGTCGATATTTTTGAGGGGTGTGACAATATCAATGTCATACTGCTGACTTATCAACTACATTGGTATGTCGCTTTATATTTTTTCAAGGCATAAGGTTTTTTAAACCATTTTAGTTTCAGTGCAAAATCCGAGATAAACAACAAGAGATGTTTGTAAATATGCTTACAGATCAGGGTAACATATGGAGTGTACAGCATATCAGGTAACCATATCACAAACCAAGTCCTTCATGATGAGTAACATAAGATGTTTACAACATATCATATAAAAAACAACGGATGTTCATACAAGCTCATTCATGAGGTGGAAGGTTGAAGTGCCTAAATAAAGAGTCAAACTGTCGATGGATTTGCTGTAGCTCGGTTAGGATTTGATTTTGTCGAAGTTCAAGCCGTTCTTGTCTTTGTTCAAATCGGTCCATCCGAATCCCGATATCTTAGATGGATGATGTGTGAGTTTGCTCAACCGAATGTGTTTCCTCAAAGGGACAGATCGGAGGAGATTGGGTACTCCTAAAGACTGGTGTTTCTGGCTCGGGTTCAGGTTCAGGTTGAGGGGGATCAGTTCTTCTAGGCATTCTAACCCAATTACCGTTTCTATAGTGACATCTTAGTCGGTGAAGTAGATTTTTGTTTATTATGCTGAATCTATCTACTTTCATTACTTCTTCTTCTGGTGGTATTTGAATGTCGTAAGCTTTCATTATTCTAGTAATTATACCACCATATGGGAGCATCATATCTTTCTTAGATAATTCTAACATGTTTTGCTGGATAAGATAGCCAAGTCAAATGCCACGTCTTTTCATGATTAAGTACATAATTCCTAATTCTAATTGACTTACTTCATCATGATGGTATTGTTTAGGAAGAATTATACTAGTCATGATATGATAAAGTATCTTAGTGTTAAAAGGTAGTCGATGTTCACAACTTTTAGGAACAAATTCTATGTTAGGATTGGCAAAGATTGTTCCTAAGGCTTCAACATAGGATGTTTCAATAGTTTCTTCATCCCATGATCCTCTAAAGTAAAGTCCTATGCCTTTCATGGGAATGCCTATCATATCACAAATGAATCTATCAGTGATTGAGATGTGTTGTCCTAAAAGATAGGTGGACATTCTTTCTTCATCATTTATTTGCATGTTATTGTAAAACAATCTAACTAGCCTAGGATAGATGGGTTCGTTAATCTGCAAGATTGGAAGTAGATTTAGGTTTGCAAACCATTGGATAGTCTCTACGTCTCTTAGTTCATTCAGATCTAATATTTTCCCTTATTGATGCTTCTTAGTTGAAAAAGATTTTTTTTTTAGCATGGTTTTGGAATAAAAAAAAGGGTAAGATCAAATTCTTCTACTAATCTCCTCTTTCCCTTGTCCCTTGAGGATCTTCTAGAACCCATAACTACTGCTGTTTAGAGGGATAAAGTTGAACAAGAGTAAATGAAGAACAAAACAAAATTTTAGAGGTTCTTAGAGAATACCTTAGTGAAATCTTCAAAATAGGGAGCGATTCTTGATGTTTTGCTCCGAAATAGGAGGTATTTGGGAAGCTAAACGGGGTGAAATGAGGATGGAGGAGGCTTGGAGGAGTAGAGAATGAAAGGGAGGTGAGTTGGGGTCGGTTTCACTGTCGGCCCTAGCGTGGGTTAAAAAAAGGCAGAGAAATGTGAGGCGGTTGCACCTCTGGTTTGGGCGGTGCAAACAACCGGCAACTCGTGATGGTTTGGAGGTGCGGCTGGCTCGAGAGGAGCCACCGCTTGTAGGCAGTGAACACCTAATTGTGATTTGATCAGGGAGGTTTTGTCTTGAGGAGAGTTTTTTTTTTTTGGTAAGTAAAAGTAAATTGATTATGTGTAAAGTTTCTACAAATAGCTTTATCTATACAAGTCATAGACAAAGCCATGTAACTCATAGAGTGCGAATGCGATAGTTATGACTACACATGTTGTAGACTATAACTCCTAATTATAATCAAAATAGAAAATGTTTATCCAGATATATCAAAATTTGGCATCATTCCCAAGATCTTTAGCTATTAGCAAAATTAAAATTGATAAAAATATATTTTTCTCTTTGGGTAAAGAGCTCCGTTTTGAGATCTTGCTCCATACAGGATCTTGAGTCTCTAATAATCTCTTTCAATAGCTGAGCATTGTTTGTGTGTTGACATTTAAAAAATTCTGTTACATCTCTCCTTCCACATCCACCAAATAGCAGATCCAAAGTAACCTTTGCCGGGTTTGTGTGAGAGGCCCTTTTCTTGAGAAACATTGCATGAGTTAGCCTAGTTCTTGGTGCAAGTTTGGTTCTTGGCAGTCTATTGAGTTCAAATCATTTGGAGAATCTCCTTCCATATCCATTTTGTATAATCACAAGCAAAATAAAGGTGGTCAGCAGTTTCTTCTTGTTGCATACAAAGGGAGCATCGGTTAACATGATAGATACCTCTTCTTTTCATATTGTCTATTGTAGGTAGTTTATTGAGAAGGGCCTGCCATGTACATAAGGAATGTCTTTGTGATCCCGGTCGATCCCATGTCCAACTGCTTGGGACCCACTTGTTATTTCTTTGCCTAATTTGATTCCATGCAGATGTGGCACTAAATTTGCCATTGTCATGAGGCCAAATAAGTTTATCTGAAGAGTTGTTCGTGATTGGAATAACTATAATAGTCGGCCAAAGTGATAACATTTCGGGAGAAATAGGATTAGGGAGACACCAGGTACCGTTAGCAATGAACTCAGAAACCTTCCAATCTTTGGGAGCCCCGAGATCTTTTCGTATTGAGGAGAGTTTTTATTCAGAGCAATTAACGTTGCTTAAATGATTACGTGTGCGTTTCAAGGCAAAGATGCTTGTACGATCAAGATAGAACTTTAAACGTGCATACTCCCTGTCACGCCTCTTAAACAATATCGACAATATTTAAAATTTTCATCATAACTAACCCAGGATCCAAGCACACATTTGAGGTCACTAAGAAAACATTTAGATCAAAACTTCACCTCTATAGTTTACAAATTCATAATCCTATGCAATTCATAAACATACCACTCATCACTCGATAATTCATACAATCAGAACTCAACTCATCAAAATAATAACCACAATATAAATTCACAAACGGGGAAGTCTTTGCAGTCACCAAACCAACGATTACCATAAGATCATATCATTACACGAATTTAACTTAACATACCAAAATCCTATACATGAGGGATCCTTAATCTTACACAAAATCCACAGGTTTAGATTCATCGTCACATTTCATAAGATGCGAGTATCTTATACAACAAATACACATATGCTAACAGAGATCTGCCCAAAATCTTCTAAACTTTCCACCGCAAAAAAAACCCAATCTTAACAATTAAGCAAGCAATATGCTATCCTGAAAAATTTATCAACAAACGGGGGTGAGCATAAAGAGCTCGACAAGTGACTAACATATCCATATCAAAATAGTACAACTTCCAAAGAGATACAGTTCCAAAATACAAGGCAGAATATACGATTTCGTAGACATAATATCATTAAGAGCAGAAACACAATTGTCCTTTCAATCTTACATATTTGGTTCTGACAGTTTGGGGCATGGAGTAATTGGAGCATATCAAGAACAAAGGTAACATATCGGGAGCTTATCAATGGCATATAAAATGTTCAAACATATCAACGGCATATGGAACATTTGAAGCAAAATCATCGGTGAATGAACATATCGAGCATATCAAAACAAATATCGTCTGAAGCTCAAACGTCGTCCTTGACGTTGCAATCATATCATTCTTATCCGAGCATGAACAGAAACAACTCACCAAAACTCTCGGATGTCATATCAAGCATATAGAAGGTGTGGTGGGATCTCGGTCGAATGTGATTCATCCATTTCTGAATGACCACTGACAAAAGTCTCCCACGTTTGGGAGATCCCTCCACCCACGCCTAGGTGAAGTCGAGGAGGGGCGGCAGAGCATCGCAAGCTCTAAGCACATACCCTTTACCATTTTCGGCAAAGGTCCAGAATATCCCACGGAGCGGGACCCCACAGAAGGACCCCACAGAGCGGGACCCCACGGAGCTGGTAATAAGCGATACCCTTTACCATTTCTGGCAAAGGTCCAGACAATCCCACACACCAGAGTACAAGAGGGCAGTTTTAACAATAAGTAGCATATATCGAAGCACACGCGGAACAACAAACGTGCATGTGCCTTTTCGAGACAATCTGAAACAAAGAACAAATCTCTCACAAATATATTCAGATTTGGAATGAAATAAAAACAAGAGTGTACAGGAATTTCCAGGCAATCATATTTAGCTCAAATCCAATAAGAAGGTTAAACGAATTCAAATATCCAAAGGAACGGAGCAGAATATGCGAAATCGACCAAAGCTCGATTTCGGACAGAATTCCAGTGGCACATCAAACAAATACTTCAGAATATCAATTATGCTCCAATTACCCATAAGAAAACTATGATCGAACCATATATCAATCTATATTCTGATGGAACAAATTTCATACGAAACAGGGTTCCCAACGCGGAGTTACCTTTGATTTGGTAACACAAGGTCAAAAACACAATCACTGGTTTGCAGAATTTATAGGGTCGGATTCAACAGACAATAGGGTAGGCAATTGAAATCCAAAATTTTCAAACTATAAGTCAAAAGAAATATTTTCAAGTCTAGTTTCAAATAAAATCAGTTTGGTACAATTCAGAATTTTCAACAGGGAGTTATAGGCATTTTAGTATCGACAGGTCAGAAATCTTGAACACTGTTTTACAGCGTCTATAGGCTCAATTGAATCAGATGTTTGGGTAAGTATTCGGTGTCCAAAATCTACAAAATCAGTGTCAACAGGAAGATATAAGAGTCTAATTTTCAACCAAAATAGTTCCTGCCCGAATTCACATTTTGTACTAAAACTTATAGCTGAAAAAGTGTATAGGGGTCAGTTTACCGAAAAAGACTTCAAAATCCATGGTTCTATGTCCAAAGAGAGACATATCAGTTTCTAAATAGAAATCCTTCAATTTATTTTGATTCAACATAAAAACAGAGACTAAAAATTCTGTAGGATGGGGTTAGAACACTTGCCTTTGAGAATTTTTGACCCCCAATTGAGAAGATTGAGCAAGAAAACTTAAAAGCCCCAATTTCTTCTTCCTCTTCTTCTTCTTCTTCTTTCTTTTCTTTCCCAGATCATCCACGCAGCTGCCTTCTCTGCTTCCTTAAGAACGAAGGCAGAGAGGCTCAAGCGGTGGAGTTTGTATTTTTGTATATTTTACAGTTTAGTCCTTGGATTTATCATATTTACGATTAGGTCCTTAGGGTTTACATATAGGTCCTCAGATTTTTGTTTTAACAAATCCTCCAACTCTTATGAATAAGTTCTCAGATTCATACTTTGACTTTTTATCAAATTTAAAATAGATACATACATTACAACTAGAAACTTATAATGAAAAATTCGTAAATGAGGGATGTTACACTCTCCCCCTTAAAAGAAAAAATTTAGTCCTCTAAATTTATCGTACCTCTATCGATGAAAAAGACGGGGTACACCTTTGTCATTTCCTCTTCTAACTCCCAAGTTGTTTCCTCTCCAGAATGATGTCTCCAAATTACTTGAACCAATTGGGATGACCCGATTCCTTAGGACTTTTTCTTTCTTGTCAACAATCTGAATAGGCTCTTCCACATAAGATAAATCTTTATCAATCTCCACCGACTCATACTTAATGATGTGAGAAGGGTCATATATATACTTCCTAATCATCGAGACATGAAATATATCATGGACATGACTCAATCTTTTGGTGGCAAGGCTATCCTGTAGTTGATAGAACCAACCCTCTCGTAAGAACCTCAAAAGGTCCAATAAATCACGGGGGCTTAACTTTCCTTTCTTCCCAAACCTAATAATGCCTTTGGAAGGGGAGACTTTCAAGAATACAAAATCTCTGATTTCAAACTCAATATCTCGTCTTCTATTGTCGGCATAACTCTTTTGACGACTCGGCAGTTTTAACCTTTCCCTTATAACTTGAATTTTCTAGGAAGTTTCTTGTACCTTATCAGGTGCTAACTTTTCTGTCACCAACTTCTTCCCAACATATAGGTGTTATGCACTTTCGCCCATATAAAGCTTCATAAGGAGCCATCTGAATACTTGAATGATAACTATTATTATAAGTGAACTCAACAAGTGAAATATCCTTATCCCATTCACCTTTCCAATTCATAACATAGGCTCTAAGCAAATCCTCAAGTGTTTGAATTGTTCTTTTCGTGACCATCATCGAGAGGATGATATGCAGTACTAAACTTAACTTTAGTGCCCATAGATTTCTGTAATCTTCTCCAGAATCTAGAGAGAAATCTGGAGTCTCTATCAGAGATGATCTCCTTTGGAATACCATGAAGTCTTACTATTTCACTGACATATAAATCTGCAAGTCTATCAAGTTTAATAAGTCATATTAATTGATAGGAAATGTGCAGATTTTGTTAACCTATCAATGATAACCCAAATAGCATCATGTTTTTTTTTGAGGGTTGGGTAGTCCTGAAACAAAATCCATAGTAATGCATTCCCATTTCCATTCAGGAATATCTAAAGGTTGTAACAACCCTCCGTGTCTTTGGTGTTCTACTTTGATTTCTTGACAAGTCAAACATTTTGAAACATACATTGCAATTTCCTTCTTCATGCCTTCCTACCAATAATGACTTTGAAGATCTCTATACATCTTAGTGTTCCTGGGATGTATGGTGTACTTTGAAGTTTGACTTTCCTTTAGGATTTGATTCTTGATATCTGGTTCATTTGGTACACATACCCTCTCCCCAAATCTCAATAGGCCATCCTTTGAAACTTGAAATTGTGGCTTCAATTCCTTTTCTACTTTATTCCTCAAGTAGATTAAATGTGGATCTCAGTAATTGTCCTTCCTTAATTTGTTAAATAAGATCGGATTGTACTTGAATGGAGGCCATCAATATCATCGAAGTCTTGCTCTTTCCTCAAAGCTTTCAAATCAAAATTTTCTTCTAATAACTTCCATTGCTTCACAACCGGACTAGCCATAAAACTTGTAGATTTCCTACTAAGTGCATCGAGTTACAACATTGGCTTTGTCGGGTGATAACGGATGGCACAATCATAATCCTTCAGAAGTTCTATCCATCTTGGCTGCCTCATGTTTAACTCTTTTCGAGTGAAAATGTATTTTAAACTCTTGTGATCAGTGAAGATTTCAAACTGTCGACCATACAAATAATGTCTCCAAATCTTTAGAGCAAAAATAATTGCTGCTATTTCCAAATCATGAGTTGGATAATTCAATTCATAACCTTTAAGTTGCCTAGAAGCATAAGCAATTACTCTCCTTCCTGCATCAAAAAACACATCCTAGGCCTTTTCTTGAAGCATCAGTATAAACTACAAATCCCTCACTACCACTTGGAATAGTGAGAATAGGGGCACTAGTCAATCTTCTTTTTAACTCTTGAAAACTTTGCTCACAATCATCACCCCATACAAATTTCATATTCTTTTTAGTGAGGTTGGTGAGAGGTTGAGCGATTCGAGAAAATCCCTCAACAAATCTCTTGTAATAACCTGCCATGCCCAAAAAGCTTCAAACTTCTGTTACATTTGTTGGTACTTCCCATTAAACTACAGCTTCTATTTTTCCTTGGATCAACAGATATACCCTTCCCTGAACTCACACGGCCTAAGAAAGCAACTTCATTCAACCAAAATTCACATTTGCTGAACTTCGCATACAACTTCTTTTCTCTTAGTATGGACAACACATCTCTCAAGTGTTCCTCATGCTTCTGATTACTCTTTGAATACACCAATATGTCATCAATAAATACAATTACACAGATATCCAAGAGCGGTTGAAATATCCTATTCATTAGTTCCATAAAAGCTGCAGGGGCATTTGTCAAACCAAGGCATCACCAAGAATTCATAATGACCATATCGAGTTTCAAAGCTATTTTTTGAAATATCCTCCTCCTTGATCTTCAATCGATAGTAACGACCTCTGGTCAATCTTAGAGAATACTTGTGCACCCTGCAGTTGATCAAACAAATCATCAATTCGAGGTATGGGATACTTATTTTTTTGATGGTCACCGATTCAATTGTCTATAATCAATACAAAGCCTCCATGTTCCATCCTTCTTCTTCACTAATAGTCTTAGGAGCACCCCATGGGGATACACTGGGTCGTATGAAACCCTTATCTAATAATTCTTGTATTTGCTTCTTTAATTCCTCTAGCTCCAGTGGTGCCATTCTGTAGGGAGGCTTAGATATTGGGGTTGTCTTGGAGACCAGATCAATAGCAAATTCACCCTCTCTATCTAGAGGTAAACCAGCAAGTCATCCGGGAATACATCAGGGAAATTCTTTAACCACTACAATTTCATCTAGATGGGTTTCCTGATTTGAATGCTCCTTTACACACACCATATAACAAAAACAACCTTTCTGCATAAGACGATAAACTTGAAGTGTCGATATCAAGCAAGGAGGCAAATCATGCCTAATGCCCTCAAAAAAAAAATATAGGCTGATCCGGTATGCAGAAAGTAATTATTTTTTTTTGTAACAATCAATACTAGCGTGATGAGAAGATAACCAATCCATGCCAAGTATAATATCAAAGCCCTGGATCTCTAGGAGAATCAAATCGACAAGGAGTTCGTGGTCCCCAATAGAGATCAAACAAGATGGGTAGACCAAGTTTGTTGCCAATGAATCTCCAACAGCAGTTGTTACATATAACATATAATCCAGGGGTTTAGGTAGAATATCTAAGTGACAAGCAAAGTATTGTGAAACAAACGATAAGTTGGAGTAGGGATCAAACAAAACTTTTGCATTTCTTTTAGAAACATGAAGAATACCTTCCACCACTGATTTAGAAGCTTTAGAATCTTGTTCAGGTGATAGCATACACTCTAGCATGGGCTGAGGGTCTAGGAGACAGTGGCTCTTTCTTCTTCCTCAAAGGGCAATCTTTTTTTTATTTGATGATCCAACTTTTCCACAACCAAAACATGCCCCAGTCCCTAAAAAACACTGACTTGTTTCATAACTTAACTTGCAATTCACATATGATTGAGTCTTTTTTGATGACTTTCCTTTTCAAATCCAAATGTCTTGACACTCTTGTTATTACTTTTCTGATTCATTTCCAATCATATTTTTATTAGTAAACTTGTCCTTATCATTTAACACTTGATCTCCAAAAAAATTATTTTCTTTGTTGCCATTAATGATCAGCCTCTACTTCTAATATAAGGAGGAAAAAGAATTCTTTCAATCATTAGAACAATTTTGTACATCAAATATCTTCTCTGTTTGCATCATCCGTTTTTCTACCACCAATGAAATTTGGTTCACCATGTTTTCATCAGGCCACTCACGATTTTGTATCCTCGATCAACCCTTTCATCCCCCTTAATTAATCAGAAACAAATGAAATAGGAGGACCATATGTCCTCATCATCCTAGATTCCTAAAATGCATCAAAGAAAATTTCCACCAATAATTATCACTGGACCTCAATATATTTTGCACGTCAACATATCAAATATTTCAGTGATCCTCAAACAATGCTCTGATACCACCTCTGTCACGCCCCTCAAACAATATCGACAATATTTAAAATTTTCATCATAACTAACCCAGGATCCAAGCACACATTTGAGGTCACTAAGAAAACATTCAGATCAAAACTTCACCTCTATAGTTTACAAATTCATAATCCTATGCAATTCATAAACATACCACTCATCACTCGATAATTCATACAATCAGAACTCAACTCATCAAAATAATAACCACAATATAAATTCACAAACGGGGAAGTCTTTGCAGTCACCAAACCAACGATTACCATAAGATCATATCATTACACGAATTTAACTTAACATACCAAAATCCTATACATGAGGGATCCTTAATCTTACACAAAATCCATAGGTTTAGATTCATCGTCACATTTCATAAGATGCAGAGTATCTTATACAACAAATACACATATGCTAACAAAGATCTGCCCAAAATCTTCTAAACTTTCCACCGCTCGACCCAATCTTAACATTTAAGCAAGCAATATGCTATCCCTGAAAAATTTATCAACAAATGGGGTGAGCATAAAGAGCTCGACAAGTGACTAACATATCCATATCAAAATAGTACAACTTCCAAAGAGATACAGTTTCAAAATACAAGGCAGAATATACGATTTCGTAGACATAATATCATTAAGAGCAGAAACACAATTGTCCTTTCAATCTTACATATTTGGTTCCCATGATTGGGGCATGGAGTAATTGGAGCATATCAAGAACAAAAGGTAACATATCGGAGCTTATCAATGGCATATAAAATGTTCAAACATATCAACGGCATATGGAACATTTTGAAGCAAAATCATCGGTGAATGAACATATCGAGCATATCAAAACAAATATCGTATATAGAAGCTCAAACGTCGTCCTTGACATTGCAATCATATCATTCTTATCCGAGCATGAACGTAAACAACTTACTAAAAACTCGGATGTCATATCAAGCATATAGAAGGTGTGGTGGGATCTCGTTCGAATGTGATTCATCCATTTTCGAATGACCACCGACAAAAGTCTCCCACGTCGGGAGATCCCTCCACCCACGTCTAGGTGAAGTCGGAGGGGCGGCGAGAGCATCGCAGCTCTAAGCACATACCCTTTACCATTTCGGCAAAGGTCCAGAATATCCCACGGCCGGAACCCCACAGAGCGGTGTAATAAGCGCATCCCACAGGCGGGACCCCGCGGAGCGGGTAATAAGCGATACCTTTTACCATTTTCGGCAAAGGTCCGCACAATCCCACACACCAGAGTACAAGAGGACAGTTTTAACAATAAGTAGCATATATCGGAAGCACACGCGGAACAACAAACTGTTGAATCTCGGATTTTGATGATAAAATCAATTGATAGGTTATTTGATCTAATCCATATTATTGAGTTAAGTGTGCAGGATTAACTACGATAAACATAAAACACAAAGCAAGAATACGGAGTCGAAGTTTGATGAACCTTTAAGAGTTCGATGAATCGTCGGAGATCTTGCCGGAACCAACCGAGAAGAAATCGGGAACTGTTGGAAGTTCAAGAAGAGATCGTCGGAGGTTCGCAGAGATCACCGAGAAGTCTCAGCTACTCTTTAAAGTCATCACAAGTTCGAGCGTGCTTGGACCCCGTCGAAGGAAGTTCGCCGAAAAGCTCGTCGGAACAAAACTTGACGTTAGCGGTTAATAAATTGCTTAAGATGTGTTTTGTTATGTAGTTCACTTGTAATTAGGATTAGGATTAAGAAGATAAGCCTATATCCTGGTTAGGGGCCAACCGGGGGCCAAAGTCAGAGTTGGTTTGGGCTAAAAGAAAGCCAAACCAAGTGAAGCGGAGAGCCAAAGCCGGTGGCACCACCGCCGGGTGAAGGATGACACCTCTCGAGCTGGGCGGTGGCATCCGCCAAGCACCTAACCAACGCTGGCGGTGGCACCGCCAAAGATCGGGAACCCAAAGAGGATTTGAATTTTGGATCCCAAATTTTGGAGTCCAAAATTGAATCCTCTTGAGGCCTATAAATACCCCTCAAATCTCATTTGAGATCACAACCTTTTGAGCGACAAGAGTTTGAGAGAAAGATCTTAGAAAAGTGTTAGCTTGCTTTTCGTTTCAATTTGCTAGTGTTCACCTCATCTCTTCTAAAAATCTGTAAGAGAGTGAACTGCTTGTAAAGAGTTGTAAGAGGGTATTTACCCTTCCATTTCAAGAAGCTTGCTAGTGGAAGGTGGGAGCCTCATCGAAGAGGGGCCTCACAAGTGGAGTAGGTCATTTGACCGAACCACTCTAACATCGGCGTGATCTGTGGTTTGCGTTTCATTATTGTTATTTATATTATTGTAAATCTTCTTATATGCTCTAGTTCCTTATTACTTTTGCTGTGCATATTTAAGAATACGCTTTCAAGTTTAAACTTGTCAAGTTCCGCTCTCTTCATACGAAAGATTTTTCAGAAAACCCAAGTTTTTATCCGCTGCACTAATTCACCCCCCCCTCTTAGTGCTGCTCCGATCCTAACAATTGGTATCAGAGCGAGGTTATCTCTCATATTTGGTTTAATACCCAAGAGAGATGGCTTACTCCGGCATGCAAGAGGGCCATTCTATCACTCGTCCACCTATGTTTAATGGGTCGGATTACACGTATTGGAAGACTCGGATGAGGATCTTCCTTATTTCTATGGATTTCGAGCTTTGGACTATTGTTGAAAACGGATTTCAAAAAATCTTCTCTTCCGATGAGCGAATGGAATGAATCGGAGAAGAAGGTTTTGCTTTTAAATGCAAAGGCTATGAATGCCTTGTTTTGTGCACTAGACAAAAAGCAATTTAATCGTGTTTCAATTTGTGATTCGGCTTTTGATATTTGGAGAACTCTTGAAGTCACTCATGAAGGCATTAGCCGAAAGTGAAAGAGTCCAAAATCAACATTCTTGTGCACTCTTATTTAACTTTTTTCGAATGAAACCAAGTGAGTCCATCGGAGACATGTACACCGGTTTTACGGATGTCATCAATGGACTCAAAGCTCTTGGTAAAGATTTTACTAACTTTGAACTAGTAACTAAAATCTTAAGATCCCTCCCTAAAAGTTGGGATCCAAAAGTTACGGCCATTCAAGAGGCCAAAGACCTTAAAATATTTCCTCTTGAAGAACTCATTGGGTCTCTAATGACCTACGAAATGACATGTCAAGCTCATGACGAGCTCGAGAACCCTCTTCCAAAGAACAGGAAGGATATGGCACTCAAATCACAAGAAGACCACTTGAAAGGAACATCAAGTGATGAGGACAATGACAATGACATTGCACTTTTGACTCAAAAATTCAAAAAATATTTAAGGAAGAACAAATTTAAAAAATAATACAAAAAAAATAAATTTGAACAAAAGAAGGACCAAGTGATTTGCTATGAATGCAAAAAACCGGGACACTACAAGAACGATTGCCCTCAAGCCAAAAAAAAGAGAACACCAAAGAAGAAGGCTCAAGGCAACATGGGATGACTCAAGCACATCCGAAGAAGAGGAGTCCAACACCGAAAGCAAGTTGCTCACTACGCCCCTAATGGCCTTGAAGAAGAGGTAACGGATTTAATTAATGCAGATTTACCTTATCATGATTTATTAAATGCTTTCCATGAGTTATTTGATGAATGTAAGACAATTAGTAGAAAATACAAATTGCTAAGAAAGGAGCATGATAGTCTTACGTGTGCTTTTGATAAATTAAAAACTGAATATCATGATTGTCTAGCTCAATGTGTTAAATGCCATGATTTAGAAACTCTCCAAAATGAGAACTTAGTACTTAAGGACACCTTGAAGAAATTCGAGGTAGGTAGCAAGTCCTTAAACATGATCCTTACAAATAAGGGTCACGTTCCTAAAAGGAGTGGAATCGGATTTGTGAGAAGTACTCACCAAAATCCAACCACCTTAGTTAAAGGTCCTATCTTACATGTTCAACATCAAAGCAATTGCAACTTTTGTTGCAAATATGGACATATAACTTACCAATGTCCATTCAAGAAAATTAATCCGAACAAATTGATTTGGGTTCCTAAAGGAACCATGATCAAGTCTATGCGACATGATAAACAAGTTAGATTGGTTTTTGAGGCACCCAAAAGTAAATGGGTACCTAAAAATAATTCCTTCTTGTAGAAACATACACCATCACATGCTAGGAGCAAAAGATGGTATCTTGATAGTGGATGCTTAAGGCATATGACCGGAGATCCATCCCAATTCACCAAGCTCACTAGCATGGATTTAAGGCTATGTCACCTTCGGAGACAACAACAAAGGCAAAATCATTGGCAAGGGAACCATAGGTAACAAATCAAGTTTTTCCATTGATGATGTGTTACTAGTTGATGAATTAAAACATAATCTATTGAGCATTAGTCAATTATGCGATAAAGGTTATATCGTTAGATTTGAATCAAATATATGCATTATTGAAAAACCAAATCATAACATGACTATGATTGCTTTAAAACAAAATAATGTCTATACCATCAATCTTGATGAACTAAGTAATGAAATGTGTTTCTCCGCCATAAATGATGATGCTTGGCTTTGGCATAGGAGATTAGGCCATGCAAGCATGAAAACAATATCTAAAATCTTATCTCAAGAATTAGTACGAGGGATTCGAATATAAAGTTTATTAAAGATAAGGTATGCGATGCATGTCAACTAGGGAAACAAATAAAAACAAGCTTCAAACCAAAAAATCAAATTAGCACCACTAGACCGTTACAATTGATCCATTTGGACTTATTTGGACCAATTGATACAACAAGTCTAGGTGGAAGCAAATATGCTTTTGTGATTGTGGATGACTACTCTAGATACACTTGGACCTATTTCTTAGCTCACAAAAGTGATTGTTTCAAGTGTTTCTCAAAATTTTGTAAACTCACTCAAAAAAAAAAGGGTTCATGATTTCATCAATTGGAGTGATCATGGTGGCTAATTTCAAAACCATGACTTCCAAAATTTTTGTGAAGTTAATGGATATAATCATAACTTCTCCACTCCGAGAAATCCCCAACAAAATGGAGTAGTTGAAAGAAAAAAATAGAAACCTACAAGAAATGGCAAGAACTATGCTAAACTAACATAGTTTACCTAAGTATTTTTTTTGGGCGAAGCCGTAAATATGACTTGCTACATCATGAATAGAGTCCTAATAAGACCTTCCTTATCAAAACTCCCTATGAATTATGGAATAACAAAAAACCAAATATTTCCTATTTTAAAGTTTTAGGTTGCAAATGCTTTATTTTAAATGAAAGGGATGCCTTAGGAAAATTTGATGCAAAAAATCCGATGAAGGCATTTTTCTTGGTTACTCTTCTGTTTTCAAAAGCTTTTCGGGTTTTTAATAAAAGAACCTTAGTAATTGAAGAGTCTATTCATGTAGTTTTTTAATGAAGTCTCAAATTTTAAGAAAAATGATTTTGATGATGATCTTGGTTTTGATAATTTGAATTTAAATGAACCCCTCCTCAAAATAGCAACTTGGATGCACCTTCTTCCGAAATTTCCTTACCTAATGAATGGAAGTATATAGATGCTCATCCAAAGGAGCTAATTATAGGGGATACATCTAAAGGGGTTCAAACTCGTTCCTCTTTCAAGAATTTTTGCGCTAATGCTGCCTTTCTCTCTCAAATTGAACCTAAGTGCATTGACGAGGCCATAAAAGATGATTTTTGGATTATTGCAATGCAAGAGGAACTGAATCAATTTGAGAGAAATAAGGTGTGGGAGCTTGTTCCTAGACCTAGTGACCATTTAGTCATTGGTACTAAGTGGGTCTTTAGAAACAAGCAAGACGAAAATGGTATCGTGGTTAGAAACAAGGCTAGATTAGTGGCCAAAGGTTTCAACCAAGAAGAAGGTATCGATTACGAAGAAACCTTCGCTCCCGTGGCTCGATTAGAAGCCATAAGGATGCTCCTTGCCTATGCTAGTAGTTATAATTTTAAACTATTTCAAATGGATGTCAAAAGTGCCTTCTTGAATGGTTTTATTTCCCAAGAAGTATATGTCGAACAACCTCCCGGATTTGAAAATTCTCTTCTTCCTAATCATGTATTCAAATTGACTAAGGCTCTCTATGGTTTGAAACAAGCTCCTAGAGCTTGGTATGAAAGGCTTAGTTCCTTTCTTATTTTAAATAATTTTACCAAAGGCAAGGTTGATACTACACTGTTTATTAAACATTTTGAAAATAATTTTCTTATTGTACAAATTTATGTTGATGATATTATTTTTTGGCTCTTTGGATGAATCACTATGTGAATCATTTGCCAAATCTATGAGTCTTGAATTTGAAATGAGTTTAATGGGGGAATTAACTTTCTTTTTTTAGGATTACAAATCAAACAACTTAAGGATGGTATATTTCTTAACCAATCTAAATATACATTAGAATTGTTAAAACGATTTAACATGGATAATTCAAAAGCAATAAACACCCCTATGAGTACTTCGACTAAGTTAGATATGGATGAAAATAGTGAAAACTTCTCGATCAAAAAAAATATAGGGGAATGATAGGTAGTCTACTCTACCTTACCGCTACTAGACCAGATATCATGTTTAGTGTAGGACTTTGTGCTAGGTTTCAATCAAATCCTAAACTATCTCATCTTAAAAGTGTTAAAAGAATATTTAGGTATCTTAAAGGAACTCCAAATTTAGGCTTATGGTATCCAAAATCTGAGAAATTTGATTTAATGGCTACTTGGATGCCGATTTTGGCGGATGTAGGATAGATAGAAAGAGTACATCCGGAACATGCCAATTTTTTAGGACATGCACTTGTTTCTTGGACTTCAAGAAACAAAATTCAGTAGCACTATCTACGGCGGAAGCCTAATACATTCTTCTTGAAAGTGCATGCTGTGCACAAGTTGTTTGGATGAAAAATACATTGGAAGACTATGGAATTCACTTTAAAAATATTCCCATAAAATGTGATAATACTAGTGCCATATGTCTTACTAAAAAATCCAATTCAGCATTCTAGAACTAAGCACATCGACGTTAGGCATCATTTCATCTGCGATCATGTTCTTAACAATAATGTTGTTCTAGAATTCATCGACACGAAGCATCAATTAGCAGACATATTCACAAAAGCCTTGAATGAAGATCAATTTGAATTCATTAGAAAGGAATTAGGCATGTTGAATTGTCCCTAAAATGAGCTTCACGAAAAAATGACTCGTCCTTTTCCTTCTTTTTGTAGATTTGATTTCTTCTTTCTTCTTCACTTCAAAATGATCTATTAAAGTATAACTTATTATCTTGAGGGAAGCAAACAAAAGGGGAGAGGAAGAAAATTTTTTTTTTCTTTCCTCCACGGGATGCCGGCCGGTGGCACCGCCAGAATCGGCGGTTGCACCGCCCTTGAAGGCTTCGGTGGCGGTGACGCTTTCGTTTTTGGTGGCATTGGCACCGAAAGGACCCTTATTAACCCGAGGGGTTAGGGCGGCGGTGACACCGCCCCCAACCCCAAGAAAGCTCTCCCATCTCCTCTAACCCTCATTCTGCCTCTTAGAAGAATGGAGAAGGTTTCTTGGTGGTCCAAGCCTTCCATCTCTAAGCATAATCTCCATAAGGTAACACTTGAAATCCTTCCTTTTGATATCTCATTCCCTCTTTTCCTTTCTCTTTCCTTTGCTTATTTTTTCACAATTTCATCATCATCTTGTCTAGATAATGGCTCCTAAGAGATCAAAAGGAAAAAAGGATTGAAGGAGATTCATTTGACCATGATCTTTTTTAGATCAAAAGAGGTAGCCCTTAGTTTTCCAAAATTTGAAAGACGAGGTATCCATAAGGGGAAAATATGTTGACTTGGATGAACTAGAAGACTTAGATCCCATTAGGTATTTTGCACACCTAAAAGCTCTACCACTACTGCAACTAGATGAACCAATCTATCCGCGATTAGTTCGATTGTTTTATGCCAACCTATATGAGGACAATAATAGCCTAAGCACTTACCTTCTTGGAACACCCATTAGAATATTTGACAACACCATTTGTGAGCTAATTGGCATAACTGAAAAAGATAGAGGATGCTATTTTAAAGGTAAATGGGACGTCAACTCAATAGGAGCAACCTATACCGAAGCCGTAGAAACAATCTTTGCAAATCCAAACCTTGATTTCCTACCCAAGAGCTGTGAACACTTACTGCCTTTCAACGCTAAAATTCTTCATCACATTATCACAAGCATCATATTCCCCAAACAATTTCATCTTGACGAAATAAGTCAAATTGAGATGAGTACCATGTATTGGATTATGACCGGTCAGGATAATTGTTTTGGGTACTCAATTCGACAACACATGCAGGATATTATGGCTAAAGATACTATGCTGCCATATGGGAGGTTAATCACTAGATTTCTTCATGCCTATGACATTTGCATCCCACCCGATGAAGAATCTATTCAAAATGATAAATATAACATAATAAATAAAAACCTGCTGAAAAGACTTAGGTGCACCTTTAGCAATGGCATATGGGTTAGGCAGCCTAGAAGGACGGATCCAATTCCTACACAAATAGAACACCCCGAAACACCAATTCTTATGGGAAATGAATCTCCTCCTAGTCCTTTTTAAATAACAGCACCTTCAGCTCCTATTTCCTCATCTGAAGATCGCATTATGGCAGAACTGTCTCAGCTCAAATCACAAAGAAGAACTGATTCAAAATCAACAAGTTGAAATTTTGAAGACACTACACACAACCGAATGAAAAAAATGGATATCATGTATCAGCATTGTGGATTACCTCCTAAGGATTAAACTGATGTATCTTTTAATTCTGTTCTCGTTTGCTTTTAAACAACAAGTTCAAAGTTTGTCATCGATTAAACGATAACTGATCCTTCCTTTTAGATAACTACTGGTATCTTTTAAGTATGTCTTGATCTGCCTGCTTTCTTTTGGATAAACTATTTCTGGCAAATTTCAATGATAAACCTTGTTAAATGCTACTTTTTCGATGGCTTGTCTCTTTTTGTTGATGACAAAGGGGGAGAAGTGATGACCTACACCATAATGACACCATAATGATAGCAATAGTAAAAAGATACGGAGAGAGTAGATTTAGGGCGACGATACTGTAGCGGCGGCGGCGATACTGTAGCGGCAACCAGATCTAGGGCGACGATACTGTAGCCGCGGCGGCGATACTGTAGCGGCGACCAGATCTAGGGCGACGGTACTATAGCGGCGACCAGATTTCCCTAGGACGATCTGACTCCTGCATCGTTGGCTTTCTCCCACGGGCGAAGGGCTTACGGCATCAGAAGCGGTGATCAGATCTCCCAAGGGCGACGCTTATCTGAAGCGGCGGCGGCCCCAGATCTAGGGCGACGGATCAGAAGCGACAACCATATCTCCCTAAGGCGATCTAACTCCTGCAGCGTCGGCTTTCTCCCACGGCGAAGGGCTTACTTAATCGTAGAGGTGATCAGATCTCCCAAGGAGGACGACAAGATCAGAAGGCGGCGGAGACGACATTTGTAGCAGCGATCAGATCTCCGTGGCGTCGGCTTCTCCCCAAGGGCGACGATACTGTAGCAGCAACCATAAATCCCTAGGGTGACGGTACCATAGCGGCGATCTAATATCTTTGCAGCGGTGGCCTTTCCCAATGGCGTCGTTTTCAGTAGCGGCGACCGGAGGGATCAAACATGGCAGCGATGGCCCCTAGGGCTGGCGATGGTGGCGAGAGGGTTGAAACGATGGCAAGGCTCCCTACCGCTACCCCCAAGTTGCTCTTCCAACATATCTTTTCCAGAGAGAAAACTCCTTCGACCAACCAAAGATCGGCAGGTGTCGCTCTAGATCGCGACACCCTGCTCTCATTTCCAGCGATCCTCGGCCTTGGACTAGCCTCTTCAAGGCTCGGTTGGAAGTCCAGATCTAAGCTTGGAATTCTTTACTCGAAGTTCGGCCGATAAGAAGATTGTGTATATGAGATCTGTTGATTCAGCAGAGCTTATTGAGACATGGTCTATGGCGATTGTTGGCTATGTGGTAGGTCTCAAAACATCTTATTTCCGACTATCCTCATTTATCAAAACTTCGATGGGGAATATCGTCATTTGATCTTCATATCTTTGGAGAACGGATTCTTTGTTTGCAAGCTATACTCAAGAAGATTTTGCTTAATCCTCGAAGGATTACGGACTATCCATGGTCATCCAATGATTTTACGACGTTGGTCTCCTCGATGTCCGTTTGGAGTTAGATAGCCTACAGTCTATTCCATTATGGGTATCCTTTCAAGGACTACCTCTACATCTTTGGAGTCGACGGTTTATTGCAAAATTATGCAAAAGACTGGGATGCCCACTCTACATCGACAAAGCAATAGCAGCTCGGGGAGATTAACATTTGCACGAGCATGTGTGCTGGTTTCTTCCGATGAAGATCTTCCTAATGAGGTTTTCTATCGTGATCTTGACGGGAACACTCGGAAGGTACATGTCTCATATTCCCGGAAGCCACAACGATGTCGGCGTTGCTTATCTTTTGGTCATCCAAATGGAGCTTGTCAAAGCCAAACCCCAAATCCAACCACAAAGGTCTATCGACCACGTCAAGCGCAAAGAACAAAGTGATTCTTCTCTAATGGCAGCAGCACCGATGGTGGCAAAAACTATTGTGCATTCCGACTGCAAGGAAAGCACCGCGAGACGAAGGACAATTCCAAAACTTTATCCGTACCTATAATGTCGAGCCTTCCACAACAGAGGTTTCCCATGGTACTAGTGGACGGGAGAAACATAAATCAGGAACTTCATCTCTTCCAATATCATCGGATCCATCCACACTAGCTCAACGAACTCAGGTCCAAGCAAATCTCGCTAGCAAGGATATTATTCCTCAACAAACTCAAAGCCACAACAAACATTGCCAACAAGGATATTCTGTCTCAACAAACTCATGCTCCAACAAACCTCTATAGCCGATTGCTCCAACAAGTACAATCCAGGATATTGTGATGCAACAATCTTATCGAGCTTCAACAAAAACCCTGCCAATCAAGACCACATGATTCAAGGTATTTTAAAGTTTAAAAATCTGCAAGCTGTAGATGAAGTGGATAAATATAGGAATAAAGCCATAAAAGGTAAGGATATTAAAGGGAGGAAAATACAAAACCGAAAGATAAGAAAAAGGATGGTACAATCCATCCAAAGTTAGTAGGATGAATACCTTACTATCTTTTACTAATGAAGATAACATCTTTGGAATGTTCAAGGACTTAATAAGCCGGAGAAATGTGGGAGCTCAATAGAATAATCAAGTCTGCTGCATGTGATATTGTTATTCTAGTGGAAACAAAAATTAAACAATCGCTGTTCAAGCTCAAAAAAGAATTTAATATGGCCGGACGCTAGAACTGTTTACCAATGACTCAAATGACACTTTTGGTAGAATATGGGTCTTATGGCATCCTAACTCTATTAATGCTTGGTTTATTTCTGCTATTGATCAATTCATTCATCTTAAGGTAGAGGATAAAAAAGAATGGTCTGTCAATTCAATTTCACTCGGTATATATGCTTCAAACAGTATGCAAGAAAGAAATACTCTTTGGTCCGACGACTAATATTGTAAATGGCTGTCTCAATGTACCTTGGATTGTTCTTGGAGACTTTAATACTGTTCGGTACGGATGAAAAACAGGGTGGTAGACAACTTTCGAAAGCCACTTCAAAAAAGTTCAATGATTACATTGACACCGCAGCATTGTTTGATATGAAATCTGTGGGTAATTGGCTCTCGGAGTAATCAAGGTGCTGCTAACAGAAAAAATAATGGCTCGACTTGATAGGTGTTTGATTAATCATGAATGGTTAACAGTTTACCCGATTCACTTCTTGAGTATGGTCTTTCGCTTTGTTTTTTCACCATTCTTTAATGTATATACACGCAGAAAAAAAGCGACACCAAGAGGCAAGAAACCATTTAGATTCTTTAACATGTGGAGTAATCATCCTCAATTTCTTGATGTTATCGATCTGCTTGGAATGTTAATGTGCATGGATCCCCCCCCTTACATCTTATGTCAAAAGCTCAAAGCCTGTAAAAGCAAAGACTAAAGGAGTGGAATACAAATACCTTTGGCAATATTAACACCAGAGTTCAACTTTGCGTAAAGGAACTAATGTCTATGCAACATGAGCTGCAACTTGACCAAATGATGAAAATATTATCTACAAAGAGAAGCCAGAAATAACTTCATGCAAGCCTTAAAACAGGAGGAAAGTTTTGCAAAGCGAAGTCTCGACAACATTGGCTTACGCTTAGGGGATTCCAATACAAAATTTTTCTATGCTTCAATTGCTACTCGAAGGGCTATTAACCGTATCAACAAATGCAGAGACAAAGATGATAATCTTATTGAGAAGTTGGATGAGGTTAAAGCACACACAGCAAGCAATTTTTTTTATTCCTTACTCAATCAAGCTGGGAAACCTAATAACATTCATGTGGAGCCGACTAGAAAACTTGATTGAAGCTATTTCAATCCTCAATGCCCCAATTACAGATGACTAAATTGTATGTGTTATCTTTAAGTCACCAAAGCACAAAAGCCCAGTCCGGATGGATTTCAAGCTGAATTTTACCAAACTGCTTGGTCTATTATTGGAAATGATGTGATCAAGGCTTGCCAACATTTTTTTCTCTTCAGGTCATATTCTTAGAGAGATGAATTGCACTTTTATTTCCTTAATTCAAGAATGCAGGGGCTGATTCACTAGAGAACTATCGACCCATATCATTATGCAACTTTATTTACAAGATCATCTCCAAAGTATTGGCAAATAGAATGCAAAAGGTAATACACAAGATCATTAGCCCAAACCAAGCTGCTTTCATCAAAGGGAGAAGTATACATCATAACATTTTGCTTGCTAATGACTTGGTCAAAGATTTGCATTCAAAAGCAAGAGGGACAAAAATATGTTTTAAAGCTGATTTACGGAAAGCCTTCGATTCAGTTAATAGGAAGTTTATCTATAAGATGCTCCTCGATATGAACTTCCCACGCAATGAATGGGTTAATTGGATTCAATCTTGCTCGAAACTCCAAAGTTTTCGATACTCTTTAATGGCTCACCAATTGGTTTTTTTTGGGAGCACGAATGGCATCCGACAAGGTGATCCACTCTCTCTCCGTATCTTTTACTATTGCGATGGAAGGACTTAGCTGTATGTTGGAACACTAGTCTTAAATGGCAGCATTAAGGTACCCATTGCTGGTTCGTTTCATATATCACATATAACATTTGCAGATGACTTACTTATCTTTCTCCAAAATGAACCAACTTCAAAGAAAGAACCCGGCTACTATTATGAATGACTTTGGTATGGTTTCGGACTTGAGTTAAATCATGCTAAAAAAGTAAAGTATATATGAGCCCTTACGTTGAGGATAATGTCTTTATTGCACAAACTTTGGGGTTAGTGAGGGAAGCTTGCCGGTTCCTTATTTGGGTCTCCGCTCATATCCACAGGCATTCACAAAACCCACTGTCAGCCTATCTTGCAAAAAAATAAAGAATAGAATTTCTTCTTGGAAAAAATAGGTTTCTATCAAAAAAAAAGAGGACGACTTCGAACTCATCCGTTCGGTATTGCACTCCTACTCTATATATTGGTGTAATGCATTTCTTCTACCTGCTGGACTTCTCCAAGATATTGAACGGTTATTAATGAACTTCTTCTGGAATGGCACAAATAATAAGGCAATGCATATGGTAAATTGGGATAGCATTTGTAAACCGAAAGATGAAGGGGGGCTAAACTTGAGAAATACTAGAGATTGGAATCAAGCATGTCTGGTGCAGCAATTGTGGGATCTTTTGCAAAACAAATGTTCCTTATGGACATAAGGAATGTCTTTGTGATCCCGGTCGATCCCATGTCCAACTGCTTGGGACCCACTTGTTATTTCTTTGCCTAATTTGATTCCATGCAGATGTGGCACTAAATTTGCCATTGTCATGAGGCCAAATAAGTTTATCTGAAGAGTTGTTCGTGATTTGAATAGCTATAATAGTCGGCCAAAGTGATAACATTTCGGGGGAAATAGGATTAGGGAGACACCAGGTACCGTTAGCAATGAACTCAGAAACCTTCCAATCTTTGGGAGCCCCGAGATCTTTTCGTATTCTGTCACCATATAATTGAAATATACTCTTCCCATTCACCCAAGGATCGTACCACATATTAGTACTAGTTCCAGAAGAGATTGCATAGGAAATGTGTTTGATTAGCCTTATGTACATAGCAGGCCCTTCTCAATAAACTACCTACAATAGACAATATGAAAAGAAGAGGTATCTATCATGTTAACCGATGCTCCCTTTGTATGCAACAAGAAGAAACTGTTGACCACCTTTATTTTGCTTGTGATTATACAAAATGGATATGGAAGGAGATTCTCCAAATGATTTGAACTCAATAGACTGCCAGAACCAAACTTGCACCAAGAACTAGGCTTAACTCATGCAATGTTTCTCAAGAAAAGGTCCTCTCACACAACCTGGCAAAGGTTACTTTCAGATCGCTATTTGGTGGATGTGGAAGGAGAGATGTAACAGTAATCTTTAAATGTCAACACACAAACAATGCTCAGCTATTGAAAGAGATTATTAGAGACTCAAGATCCTGTATGGAGCAAGATCTCAAAACGGACACTTTACCCAAAGAGAAAAAATATATTTTTATCAATTTTAATTTTGCTATTAGCTAAAGATCTTGGGAATGATGCCAAATTTTGATATATCTGGATAAATATTTTCTATTTTGATTATAATTAGGAGTTATAGTCTACAACACATGTGTAGTCATAACTATATCGATTCAAGACTCTATGAGTTACATGGCTTTGTCTATGACTTGTATAGATAAAGCTATTTGTAGAAACTTTTACACATAATCAATTTACTTTTACTTACTAAAAAAAAAAAAAAATGTTCCTTATGGTCACTTTGGGTTTCTGCTAGGTATCTTTCAAAAGAATCAATCTGGGAAATTTCAACAAGAACATACCACTCTGACTTGGAAAGGAATTTTAAAGGCAAGGAATTGGCTAATCAAACACATTTCCTATGCAATCTCTTTGGAACTAGTACTAATATGTGGTACCATCCTTGGGTGAATGGGAAGAGTATATTTCAATTATATGGTGACAGAATCTGAAAAGATCTCGGGGCTCCCAAAGATTGGAAGGTTTCGAAGTTCATTGCTAATCTGTACTGTGTCTCCCTAATCCTATTTCCCCAAATGTTATCACTTTGGCCGACTATTATAGCTATTCCAATCACGAACAACTCTTCAGATAAACTTATTTTGCCTCATGACAATGGCAAATTTAGTGCCACATCTGCATGGAATCAAATTAGGCAAAGAAATAACAAGTGGGTCCCAAGCAGTTGGACATGGGATCGACCGGGATCACAAAGACATTCCTTATGTACATGGCAGGCCCTTCTCAATAAACTACCTACAATAGACAATATGAAAAGAAGAGGTATCTATCATGTTAACCGATGCTCCCTTTGTATGCAACAAGAAGAAACTGTTGACCACCTTTATTTTGCTTGTGATTATACAAAATGGATATGGAAGGAGATTCTCCAGCTGATTTGAACTCAATAGACTGCCGCAACCAAACTTGCACCAAGAACTAGGCTTAACTCATGCAATGTTTCTCAAGAAAAGGTCCTCTCACACAACTAGCAAAGGTTACTTTAGGGATGCGCTATTTGGTGGATGTGGAAGGAGAGATGTAATAGAATCTTTAAATGTCAATACACAAACAATGCTTAGCTATTGAAAGAGATTATTAGAGACTCAAGATCCTCAGATGGAGCAAGATCTCAAAAACGGACACTTTACCCAAAGAGAAAAAATATATTTTTATCAATTTTAATTTTGCTATTAGCTAAAGATCTTGGGAATGATGCCAAATTTTGATATATCTGGATAAATATTTTCTATTTTGATTATAATTAGGAGTTATAGTCTACAACATGTGTAGTCATAACTATCGCATTCGCACTCTATGAGTTACATGGCTTTGTCTATGACTTGTATAGATAAAGCTATTTGTAGAAACTTTACACATAATCAATTTACTTTTACTTACCAAAAAACTTATATGGATTACAAAAACTTGTGTGATATGATTGACTTATATGCCTTGCAAAATCCTTGAAAATATCACAAGATTGATTGATCATATCGGGTTATGATTTGAAATATATATTGAAAATCTTTATCTTCTGTCGTAGTAAAATTTGTCCCTTTTCATTTAACTTATGATTTTCATAGAAGTTTTGTATTCACTATTGTTTAAAAAGGATCACGATAAGCTCTACGGTTAGAACTTATCGGGTTATGCTTGAATCCAATGGGATGGAATTCAAGTGGTTTTATCTTCTCATAATATGACATATAGATAGGGGGAGTTATGTTTAACTTCGTCATCAATTGATTGTCATCATCAAAAAGGGGGAGATTGTTGAATCTCGGATTTTGATGATAAAATCAATTGATAGGTTATTTGATCTAATCCATATTATTGAGTTAAGTGTGCAGGATTAACTATGATAAACATAAAACACAAAGCAAGAATACCGAGTCGAAGTTTGATGAACCTTTAAGAGTTCGATGAATCGTTGGAGATCTTCCGAACCAACCGAGAAGAAATCGGGAACTGTTGGAAGTTAAGCAGAAGAGATCGTTTCGGAGGTTCGCAGAGATCACCGAGAAGTCTCAGCTACTCTTTAAAGTCATCACAAGTTCGAGGCGTGCTTGGACCCCGTCGAAGGAAGTTCGTCGAAAAGCTCTTTCGGAACAAAACTTGACGTCAGCGGTTAATAAATTGCTTAAGATGTGTTTTGTTATGTAGTTCACTTGTAATTAGGATTAGGATTAAGAAGATAAGCCTATATCCTGGTTAGGGGCCAACTGGGGCCAAAGTCGAGTTGGTTTGGGCTAAAAGAAAGCCAAACCAAGTGAGCGGAGAGGAAGTGGTGGCACCGCTTGGCAATATGACACCTCTGGCTGGGCGGTGGCACCGCCAAAGACTAACGTGAAGCGGTGGCAATGCCAAAGATCGGAACCCAAAGAGGATTTGAATTTTGGAGCCCAAATTTTGGAGTCCAAAATTGAATCCTCTTGAGGCCTATAAATACCCCTCAAATCTCAGGTGAGATCACAACCTTTTGAGCAGCAAGAGTTTGAGAGAAAGATCTTAGAAAAGTGTTAGCTTTTTTCGTTTCAATTTGCTAGTGTTCACCTCATCTCTTCTCGAAAATCTGTAAGAGAGTGAACTGCTTGTAAAGAGTTGTAAGAGGGGTATTTACCCTTCCATTTCAAGAAGCTTGCTAGTGGAAGGTGGGAGCCTCATCGAAGAGGGGCCTCACAAGTGGAGTAGGTCATTTGACCGAACCACTCTAACATCGGCGTGATCTGTGGTTTGCGTTTCATTATTGTTATTTATATTTTTGCAAATCTTCTTATATGCTCTAGTTCCTTATTACTTTTGCTGCGCATATTTAAGAATACGCTTTCAAGTTTAAACTTGTCAAGTTCTGCTCTCTTCATACGAAAGATTTTTCAGAAAACCCAAGTTTTTATCCGCTGCACTAATTCACCCCCCCCTCTTAGTGCTGCTCCGATCCTAACACAAACGTGCATGTGCCTTTTCAAGACAATACGAAACAAAGAACAAATCTCTCACAAATATATTCAGATTTGGAATGAAATAAAAACAAGAGTGTACAGGAATTTCCAGGCAATCATATTTAGCTCAAATCCAATAAGAAGGTTAAACGAATTCAAATATCCAAAGGAACGGAGCAGAATATGCGAAATCGACCAAAGCTCGATTTCGGACAGAATTCCAGTGGCACATCAAACAAATACTTCAGAATATCAATTATGCTCCAATTACCCATAAGAAAACTATGATCAAACCATATATCAATCTATATTCTGATGGAACAAATTTCATACGAAACAGGGTTCCCAACGCGGAGTTACCTTTGATTTGGTAACACAAGGTCAAAAACACAATCACTGGTTTGCAGAATTTATAGGGTCGGATTCAACAGACAATAGGGTAGGCAATTGAAATCCAAAATTTTCAAACTATAAGTCAAAAGAAATATTTTCAAGTTTAGTTTCAAATAAAATCAGTTTGGTACAATTCAGAATTTTCAACAGGGAGTTATAGGCATTTTAGTTTCGACAGGTCAGAAATCTTGAACACTGTTTTACAGCGTCTATAGGCTCAATTGAATCAGATGTTTGGGTAAGTATTCGGTGTCCAAAATCTACAAAATCAGTGTCAACAGGAAGATATAAGAGTCTAATTTTCAAACAAAATAGTTCCTGCCCGAATTCACATTTTGTACTAAAACTTATAGCTGAAAAAGTGTATAGGGGTCAGTTTACCGAAAAAGACTTCAAAATCCATGGTTCTATGTCCAAAGAGAGACATATCAGTTTCTAAATAGACATCCTTCAATTTATTTTGATTCAACATAAAAACAGAGACTAAAAATTCTATAGGATGGGGTTAGAACACTTGCCTTTGAGAATTTTTGACCCCCAATTGAGAAGATTGAGCAAGAAAACTTAAAAGCCCCAATTTCTTCTTCCTCTTCTTCTTCTTCTTCTTTCTTTTCTTTCCCAGATCATCCACGCAGCTGCCTTCTCTGCTTCCTTAAGAACGAAGGCAGAGAGGCTCAAGCGGTGGAGTTTGTATTTTTGTATATTTTACAGTTTAGTCCTTGGATTTATCATATTTACGATTAGGTCCTTAGGGTTTACATATAGGTCCTCAGATTTTTGTTTTAACAAATCCTCCAACTCTTATGAATAAGTTCTCAGATTCATACTTTGACTTTTTATCAAATTTAAAATAGATACATACATTAGAACTAGAAACTTATACGAAAATTCAGAAATGAGGGATGTTACACTCCCAATGTCGTATATGTGTTTGAGATTTTGAAAAGTCACATTAGGCTATGTCCAAATTGCGTTTGGGTCATGACTGTCGAGAATCAAGGAGCAGAACATTAATTCTTGCTCCAGCCTAAGGTTTTAATGTTTTTATAGGAAGGGACGATTTTTAGGTACCCATTTGCTCTTGGGTGCCTCACTAATAGATCTAAATTTTCTATCATGTTGCATAGAATTTGTCATGGTTCCTTTAGGAACCCAAATCAATTTGTTTGGACTAAATTTCCTGAATGGACAATAATGTGTCCTATGTCCGAACTTGCAACAAAAGTTGCATTTGCTTTGATGTCTAACATGTAAGATGGGGCCTTTTACGAAGGTAGTTGGATTTTGGTGAGGACTCCTCACAAATCCAATCCCACTTCTTTTGGTAACATGACCCTTGTTTGTAAGGATCATGTTTAATGACTTGCTGCCAACCTCGAATTTCTTCAAGGTGTCCTTAAGTAGCAAGTTTTCTTTTTGAAACGTTTTTAGATCATGACATTTGATACATGAATTTAAACTATCATGATATTCAATTTTTAACTTATTAAAATCACAAGTAAGACTATCATGCTCCTTTTTTAGCAATTTGTATTTTCTATTGATAATCTTGCATTCATCAAATAAGTCATGGAAGGCATTTAATAATTCATCGAAAGATAAATCAACATCTAATAAATTCGTTACCTCCTCTCCGATGGCCATTAAGGCGTAATGAGCAACTTGCTCGGTGTTGGACTCCTCTTCTTCAGATGCGCTTAAGTCATCCCATGTTGCTTGAAGAGCCTTCTTCTTTGATGTTCTTCTTTTGACCTGGGGACAATCACTCTTGTAGTGTCCCGGCTTTTTACATTCATAGCAGATCACTTGGTCCTTCTTGGGTTCAAGTTTATTTTTCGCATCATTCTTAAACTTGGTTCTTTTGAAGAATTTCTTAAACTTTCTTGTTAAAAGTGCCAAGTCATCATCACAGTCCTCATCACTTGAGTTTTCTCTCAAGTGGCATTCAGAAGTTTTAAGTGCCATATCCTTCCTGTTCTTTGGAAGGATGTCTTCTTGCTCTTCATGAGCTTTGCAAGTCATCTCATAGGTCATTAATGACCGATTAGTTCTTCAAGAGGGAAGTTGCGCAGATCTTTTGCCTCTTGAATAGCAGTGACTTTAGGATCCCAACTTTTAGGAAGGGATCTTAGTATCTTATTCTGAGTTCAAAATCCGAAAAACTTTTTCCGAGTCCTTTTTTAGACCGTTGACGACATCCGTGAAAGCGGTAAACATGTCGCCAATGGTTTCACTCGGTTTCATTCGAAAAAGTTCAAAAGAATGCAACAATAGATTGATTTTTGACTCTTTCACTCTACTTGTGCCCTCGTGGGTCACTTCAAGTGTGTGCTAAATATCAAATGCAGTTTCGCAAGTTGAAACACGATTAAACTTATTTTTATCAAGTGCGCAAAATAAGGCATTCATAGCCTTTGCATTAAGAGCGAAAGCCTTCTTTTCCAATTCATTCCAATCGATCATTGGAAGAGAAGACTTTGAAAATCCGTTTTCAACAAGGTTCCACAGTTCAAAATCCATAGAGATAAGAAAGATCCTCATTCGGGTCTTCCAGTAGGTGTAGTCCGTTCCACTGAACATGGGTGGACATGTAATAGAATGCCCCTCTTGGTTTTCGATGTACGCCATCTCTCTTGGGTTTTAATCCGTTAGAGAGTTAACCTTGCTCTGATACCAATTGTTAGGATCGAGAGCACTAAGGGGGGTGAATTAGTGCAGCGGAAAACTTTCTGCGATTAAAACCGAAAGCTGCGTTTGAATGACAAGGACAACTCTGTATGAGAGTTGATACTAAGCAAGGTTTCAATCAATCTATGCGGGCAGTTTGTAGCAATGATGAAAACCAGAATATCGGGCAAACTGAAATCCGATGTTAAATGCGAAGAAATAGATTTACGCCTAAGTGTCGATTCGTGAAATCACTTGTTTAGACAGAAGTATAAAAAGACAGTGTGCTGCTATTGTACAGCTCAAAAAAAGTAATCTGCAAAAAAAAGCAGATTTACGCCTAAACGCAGATTTACGTCTAAACGCAAATTTACGTCTAAACACAGATTTACGTCTAAACTTTGAAACTCGTTTGTAAAATCGCAGAAGGCAGTATGCAGTTGAAATCAAGATATAAACGTAAACTGAAATCTGATGATTGTACGAGGAAAGCTGATTTACGTCTAAATGCAGTTTTACGTCTAAACGCAATTTTGCATTTAAACCCAGTTTTACGTCTAAACGCAGTTTTACGTCTAAACGTAGTTTTGCGTCTAAACGCAGTTTTGCGTCTAAACGCTATTTTACGTCTAAATGCAGTTTTACGTCTAAACGCAGTTTTTTTTTTGGTAAGTAAAAGTAAATTGATTATGTGTAAAGTTTCTACAAATAGCTTTATCTATACAAGTCATAGACAAAGCCATGTAACTCATAGAGTGCGAATGCGATAGTTATGACTACACATGTTGTAGACTATAACTCCTAATTATAATCAAAATAGAAAATATTTATCCAGATATATCAAAATTTGGCATCATTCCCAAGATCTTTAGCTAATAGCAAAATTAAAATTGATAAAAATATATTTTTTCTCTTTGGGTAAAGTGTTCGCTTTTGAGATCTTGCTCCATGAGGATCTTGAGTCTCTAATAATCTCTTTCAATAGCTGAGCATTGTTTGTGTGTTGACATTTAAAGATTCTGTTACATCTCTCCTTCCACATCCACCAAATAGCGATCCGAAAGTAACCTTTGCGGTTGTGTGAGAGGACCTTTTCTTGAGAAACATTGCATGAGTTAGCCTAGTTCTTGGTGCAAGTTTGGTTGCGGCAGTCTATTGAGTTCAAATCATTTGGAGAATCTCCTTCCATATCCATTTTGTATAATCACAAGCAAAATAAAGGTGGTCAACAGTTTCTTCTTGTTGCATACAAAGGGCATCGGTTAACATGATAGATACCTCTTCTTTTCATATTGTCTATTGTAGGTAGTTTATTGAGAAGGGCCTGCCATGTACATAAGGAATGTCTTTGTGATCCCTACGATCCCATGTCCAATCGCTTGGGACCCACTTGTTATTTCTTTGCCTAATTTGATTCCATGCGGATGTGGCACTAAATTTGCCATTGTCATGAGGCCAAATAAGTTTATCTCAAGAGTTGTTCGTGATTGGAATAGCTATAATAGTGGCCAAAGTGATAACATTTCTGGGGAAATAGGATTAGGGAGACACAGTACCGTTAGCAATGAACTCGAGACCTTCCAATCTTTGGGAGCCAGAGATCTTTTCGTGATTCTGTCACCATATAATTGAAATATACTCTTCCCATTCACCCAAGGATGTTACCACATATTAGTACTAGTTCGAGGAAGAGATTGCATAGGAAATGTGTTTGATTAGCCAATTCCTTGCCTTTTAAAATTCCTTTCCAAGCCGCAGAGTGGTATGTTCTTGTTGAAATTTCCCAGATTGATTCTTTTGAAAGATACCTAGCGTAAAACCCAAAGTGACCATAAGGAACATTTGTTTTGCAAAAGATCCCACAATTGCTGCACAGACATGCTTGATTCCAATCTCTAGTATTTCTCAAGTTTAGCCCCCTTCATCTTTTCGGTTTACAAATGCTATCCCAATTTACCATATGCATTGCCTTATTATTTGTGCCATTCGGAAGAAGTTCATTAATAACCGTTCAATATCTTGGAGAAGTCCAGCGGTAGAAGAAATGCATTACACCAATATATAGAGTAGGAGTGCAATACCCGAACGGATGAGTTCGAGTCAATCCCCGCTTTTGATAGAAACCTATTTTTTCCAAGAAGAAATTCTATTCTTTTTTTTTTTTTGCAAGATAGGTCGACGATTGGGTTTTGTGAATGCACGTGGATATGAGCGGGAGACCCAAATAAGGAACTGGCAAGCTTCCCTCACTAACCCCCAAAGTTTGTGCAATAAAGACATTATCCTCAACGTAAGGGCTCATATATACTTTACTTTTCGCATGATTTAACTGAAGTCCAGACGCAGTTTTGCGTCTAAACGCTGTTTTACGTCTAAACGTAGTTTTACATCAAAGCGTAATTTTACGTCTAAATGCAGTTTTGAACTTTGAAAAGCGTTTTATGAATACGTAGAAGGCAATTTGCAGTTATAAATGGAATCAAAACATAAGCGTAAACTGCAACGTAAAGATCGTACGAAGACACCGATTTACGCCCGAATGCAGATTCAGAAAAATCAGAGTTTAGAGACTTGTTCGTAAGAAAAAAACGAGGGCAGTAGCTATGCAGGAGGTTTGCAGTAATGATAAAGTGCTCAAGTAAAAGCAAACCAGAGATTTAGAGTGGTTCGGTCGGTCTTGACCTACTCCACTTTTGGCTTCCTCCTCGACGAGGTCACCGACGTCAACTAGCTGCCTTCCTTCAATGGGCGAAGGCCAACTGCCCTTTACAGTTTCTCTCCTTTTGACGGGCTCAGGAGACAACCCTTACAGATTTTTTTCTCTCCTCTCTTTACAACTCAAGACTTGAAGAACAGAAAAGAGGAGAACTTTAGGACTTTACACAAATTTGAGCTCTTAGAATCCTTTGAAAAGATCGAGAATTCGTGTAGATCTCGTGTCTTTTCAGTGCTTGAATGGGTGGGGTATTTATAGGCCCCAACCAGTTCAAATTTGGAGCTCAAAACGATCAAATCGATCAAATCTCGAAATTCGGGATTAGGCGATTGCACCTATTGATGGAGAGGTTGCACCGCCGCAGAGCTTCGGAGATCGAGCCCAGGCGGTTGCACCTCTCTCGTCGTGGACGGTTGCACCGCCTGGTGCGCTCGAAGATCGAGCCCCCGCGGTGCTACCTCTCGTCGGGGAGGTTGCACCGCCCAGCCTAGCTCGAAGATCGAGCTCGAGCGGTTGCACCTCCCTGGCCGCGGTTGCACCACCCGTCTCGGCTGGGAGACACAGCCTGGCGGTTGCACCTCCCTCGGCCTAGGCGGTTGCACCGCCTTTGGTAATCAGGGGTCCGAATGGTTAGCTCCATTCGCCCAATTTCAATCTTTTCAGGGCCCAATTGCCCTAAGATTAAGCTAATGGGATCACCTCCCATTTTCAAGCTTAATCAATGTGCTAACTACGATTAAATCTAAGACATCTTCTGCAGCTTTGCTCGATCGTCAATCGCTTCTTCCGGCGAAGTTTCCGCGAACTTCCATCGATCATCCGATGAACCCTCGGTGATTCTTCTGCGGACATCCGCAAACTCCTGGACTTTGCGACGATCCACTTGGCGAAGTTCCGACGAAGCTTCGCAACAAGCTTCGGACTTTCGGATCGTTTTCGCGAGAACCTCCGACGACCGTCCGAACTTCCGCCGAACTCTCGAACTCCCAACGTGATCATGATCTTGACTCCAGCGCAACTCCTCGCTGCTTGTCTGACTTTCATCGAAGTTAATCCTGCACACTTATCTCAACACATAGATTAGATAACAAATGACAATTGACTTCATCATCAAAATCTGATATTCAACAAGTTCACCATCTTTCGGGTCCCGACATGCATGATCCAACTCGAACCCATCACAGAAGATTGGGGTCGGCCGGCGGTGCAACCCCTCGAGAGGGTTCCCACCCGTTAGCTTCCTTTGTGCCTTAGGTTTTCGCACCCGTCGACTACGACGCATGTCGGACTCCTTGGTCCGTGTTTCAAGACGGGTCGGATGGGGGAGCCCATCGCCGATGCCTAGGTCGACGTGTACCCAAGGGCACGCGCCGATGGCGATCATGTCCTCAAATCATCGACGGTATCCACTCGAACGAACGATCCGTCCAGGGCTTGGGTTGTCGATGCAGCCCAAGATCGATCCGCACCGAAGCCGGAAGCGGCGGATCGGGCTAACCGCCGTTCCGCGATCCGACCGAGGTGCATCGCCGCCCCCATCCGCTTCTCCCGGCAATTTCAAGCACTCTTTGACTCTCTTTTTTTCAAAGTCCTTTTCATCTTTCCCTCGCGGTACTTGTTCGCTATCGGTCTCTCACCCATATTTAGCCTTGGATGGAATTTACCGCCTGATTGGGGCTGCATTCCCAAACAACCCGACTTCGTCGACAAGCACCTCGTGGGCGACAGGGTCCGAGCCGGACGGGGCTCTCACCCTCCGGCGCCCCTTTCCCGGGACTTGGGTCCGGTCCGTCTGAGGACGCTTCCCGGACTACAATTCAGACGACGCAGCCACCCCGATTCTCAAGCTGGGCTGATCCCTTCATTTCGCCCGTTACTAAGGGAATCCTTTGTAAGTTTCTTCTCCTCCGCTTATTTATATGCTTAAACTCAGTGGGTAGCCCAACCTGACCTGGGGTCGCGGGTCCGTGGCATCGACTCGCGACCACGACTTGGGTCCTCGAGGCCTCGCCCGGTCCCGGCGGCACGACGACGGCTCGCAAAGGCATCCACCACGCGTCGTGTTCGACAACCATCGACGGCCCGCTCTTGACCAACCGCACCTTCCGCACGGGGGCCATCCTCCGCCGCGTTCGCCCCCCCCCGAGGAAGGAAGGAACAACGGCGTGCCGAAAGCGTGGACGCCTGTGCGGCGTGTTCTTAGCGGATGACCTCGGCGCAACTTGCATTCAAAGACTTCGATGGTTCACGGATTCTGCAATTCACACCAGGTATCGCATTTCGCTACCTTCTTCATCGATGCGAGAGCCGAGATATCCGTTGCCGAGAGTCGTCCAATGGGGTCACCGTCGGAATTGTAGACTACTGCATGCAGCGAGGCCCTCCGACTTCGATGTTCCTGTTCCTTGGTGCTATCCGCGCCGTGGTTGGTAGTTCATCCCCTTGGTCGTCCTGCCCGAGGGCGGACCGACATTCGGGGTGTTGTCGGGACGAGCCCAACGAGCAATCGTTGACGCATTCACGGTCGTCCTCGTTAGTGGGTCTCGACAATGATCCTTCCGCAGGTTCACCTACGGAAACCTTGTTACGACTTCTCCTTCCTCTAAATGATAAGGTTCAGTGGACTTTCGCGACGTCGCGGGCGGCGAACCGCCCGGTCGCCATCGATCCCAACACTTCACCGGACCATTCAATCGGTAGGAGAGCGACGGGCGGTGTGTACAAAGGGCAGGGGGACGTAGTCAACGCGAAATGATGACTCACGCTTACTAGGAATTCCTCATTGAAGACCAACAATTGCAATGATCTATCCCCATCAACGCGATGAAATTTTCAAAGATTACCCGGCCCGCTTCGGGCCAAGGCTATAGACTCGTTGAATACATCGCAGTGCGCGGCCCAGAACATCTAAGGGCATCACAAACCCGTTATTGCCTCAAACTTCGTGGCCTAAACGCCATAGTCCCTCAAAGAAGCTGGTCGCGGAGGGATGCCTCCACGTAGCTAGTTAGCGTGCCGAGGTCTCGCTCGTTATCGGAATTAACCAGACAAATCGCTCCACCAACTAAGAACGGCCATGCACCACCACCCATAGAATCAAGAAAGAGCTCTCCTCACCGTCAATCCTTGCTATGTCCGGACCTAGTAAGTTTCCGTGTTGAGTCAAATTAAGCCACGTGCTCCACTCCGGGTGGTGCCCTTCCGTCAATTCCTTTAAGTTTCAGCCTTGCGACCATATTCCCCCTGAACCCAAAGACTTTGATTTTCATAAGGTGCCGGAGTCCTAAGAGCAACATCCGATCCCCGGTCGGCATCGTTTATGGTTGAGACTAGGGGACGGTATCCGATCGCCTCGAGCCACCAACTTTCGTTCTTGATTAATGAAAACATCCTTGGCAAATGCTTTCGCAGTGGTTCGTCTTTCATAAATCCAAGAATATCACCCTCGACTATGAAATACAAATGCCCCGATCGTCCTCTTAATCATTATCCGATCCCAAGGCCAACACAATAGGGACCGAAAATCGTGATGTTATCCCATGCTAATGTATCCAGAGCGTGGGCTTGTTTTTGAGCACTCTAATTTCTTCAAAGTAACAATGTCGAGGCAACGACCCGCCAGATTAAGGCCGTGCATGCATCGCCGACAGAAGGATGGGATGGGACCGGTGTAATACCCATGAGGCGGACCGACCGACCCATCCCAAAGTCCAACCACGAGCATTTTAAGCGCAACAACTTAAATATACACTATTGGAGCTGGAATTACCAATGTGCCGGCACCGGACTTGCCCTCCAATGGATCCTCGTTAAAGGGATTTAGATTGTACTCATTCCACCACTGGACTCAAGAGTCCCGTATTGTTATTTATTGTCACTACCTCCCCCGTTTTAGGATTGGGTAATTTGGCGGCTCGCTGCCTTCCTTGGATGTGGTAGCCGTTTCTCGTGCTCCTCTCCGGAATCGAACCCTAATTCTCCGTCACCCGTCACCACCATGGTAGGACCCTATCCTACCATCGAAAGTTGATAGGGCAGAAATTTGAATGATGCGCCGCCGCACTAGGGCCGTGCGATCCGTCGAAGTTATCATGAATCATCGGAGCAGCAGCAAAGCCCACGCCAGCCTTTTATCTAATAAATGCATCCTTCCGAAGTCGGGTTTGTTGCACGTATTAGCTCTAGAATTACTATGGTTATCCCAGTAGCACGCACCATCAAACAAACTATAACTGATTTAATGAGCCATTCAGAAGTTTCACAGTTTGAAATAGTTCTACTTACACATGCATGGCTTAATCTTGAGACAAGCATATGACTACTGGAAGGATCAACCAGGTAGCACGTCCTTCACGACGCCAAGCCCAACATGCCCACCCATTACCACAGGGAAAGGGGGGGGGCAATGATGGGAAGGCTGTCATCCGCTGAAGGGCTTACCAAGAAAGCCAACCGATCATGTGCCAAGAGTCCAAAGACCCATGGTACATTCTTATCCACGCATCGAAGAGCACTCATGTGAACACCGGAGCCACTTTCGAGACGAGAGGTCCGAGACATGACATCGCTCGAGGACACACAAGGTGCACGGACATCGACATTCCTCATTCGTATAGGACATGAGAAGTGGATAAGCGAGGTAAACAATGTCTATTTCCAAAGGAACTAGGTAGATTGTACAGGCAACACACACATCTCCGTTCGAACAGAGTACCATTGAAGAGACTTGCAACGTCGGTGGTCAACTGCACAAAAGCAAGGAGCCCACCGCGGTATACATCACCGCTCACATGCCGACACAGTCATCCCATCGGACAACCCATTGCCAACCACGAGCAACAAAGACTCAAGTGGCCGATCAAACAAGGAAATCGACGACAAGACACCGCCGTGCACGAAGAAGAACAGAGCAACGCATTGTTGGCCACACAAGGAAGAAGAAGATTTCAATCGAAGGAAAAAGGACCATAAATAGGCCAAAAACTGACCAAAAACTGGCCATTTTGGCTCGACGTTTTTTTTAACATCGCTGCTCACGCAACGCGAAGAACTGTTCAAAAAACAGGCCAAAACTGGCCATTTTTGGTTGAGCTTAACGAGTGGCGAAAGCGAGCGACGGACAGCGATCAAGAGAGAGAGGCAACACCGTCCCCGCGTATATTTAACGCACCATCCAGCCCGGTACACCCGGGGTTCTACGGAGATGACAAGGCTGACGTTTTGCTCGGCCATGTCGCTTTTGCCGTGGCACGCAAGAACTGCCCAAAAAACTGGCCAAACGGCTTAAAAACGGCAAAAATTGGCCATTTTAGCTGGCCGAACGGGCGAAGCGTAGGACAACCAGCGGCGAGAGGCAGCACCATCCCCGCTAAACGAACGCCCATCCAGCCCCAGCCACCTGGGGGGTTCCAGGTGATGACATGGTTGACGCTTTGCTCCTTCACGTCGTTCGCCGCGGCACGCAAGAACTGCCCAAAAACTGGCCAAAACTGGCCAAAACAGGCCAAAAACAGGGCAAAAAACAGGCCAAAACTGGCCATTTTTGGGCTGAGCGAAGGAGCGGGCGAGCGGAGGACAGCGAAGCGGCGGAGAGGCAGCACCGTCCTGCTATACAAATGCCCCATCCAGCCCTGTGCCACCCGGGGGTTCCAGGTGCTGAGATGGCTGACGTTTTGCTCGCCACGTCGCTTCGCCGCGCAGACGCAAGAACTGCCCAAAACTGGCCAAAACGCTAAAAAAACGGGCCAAAACAGGCCATTTTTGGCTAAGAGACCGAAAGCCGGCGAAGCGGGCGGACAGCGAAAGTGAAGCGAGAGGCACCACCATCCCTGCTATACGAACGCCCCATCCAGCCCTATGCCACCGGGGTTCCATGGTGCTGAGATTGCTGATGCTTTGCTCCCTACCGTCATTATTCGCCAAGCACGCAAGAACTGCCCAAAAACTTGCCAAAAAACTGGTTCAAAAACGGCCAAAACTGGCCATTTTTGGCTGAGCGATCGAAGCCGGCGAAATGGAGGACAGCGAAGAAGCGGAGAGGCAGCACCGTCCCTACTATAACGAACGCCCCATCCAGCCGCGTGTGCTACCCGGGGTTTCAGTGGTGCTGGATGGTTAACGTTGTGCCCACGTTGTTCGTCCGCGCACGCAAGAACTGCCCAAAAACTGGTTAAAACTGGCCAAAAACGACCAAAACTGGCCATTTTTTGGCTGAGCGAATGGAGTGGCGAAGAGGAGGACAGAGAGAAGCGAGAGGCAGCACCGCCCCCTTTATACGAACGCCCCATCCAGCCCCGGTACACCCGGGGTTCCAAGGTGTTTGCGATGGCTGACGTTTTTTGTTCGCTCATGTCGTTTCGCCGCAGGCACGCAAGAACTGCCCAAAACCTGGCTAAACGCCTAAAAAATGGGCCAAAATTGGCCATTTTTTTGAGCGAGAGAGGGCGAAGCGGCGGACAGCGAAGGCGCGAGAGGCAGCACCGTCCCTGGTATACGAACGCCCCATCCAGCCCTGTGCCAGCTGGGGGGTTCCACGGTGCTAAGATGGCTGACGTTTTGCTCCGCTCATGTCGTTCGCCACGGTAAGCAAGAACTGCCCAAAAACTGGCCAAAACGGCCTAGAAACGGGCCAAAACTGGGCATTTTTGGCTGAGCAAGCGGCGGACAGCGAGAGAAGCGAGAGGCAGCACCGTCCCTGCTATACGAACGCCCCATCGAGGGTGCTGAGATGGCTAACGTTTTTCTCCGCTCACGTCGTTCTCCGCGGCACGCAAGAACTGCCCAAAAACTGGCCAAAACTAGCCAAAAACGGGCCAAAACTGGCCATTTTTGGCTGAGCTGAAAGTGAGCGAAAGCGGCGACAGCGAGCGAAGCCGAAGCGGCAGCACTGTCCATGCTATACGAACGCCCCATCCAGCCCTGTACACCGGGGTTCCAGGGTGCTGAGATGGCTGACGCTTTTGCTCCGCCATGTCGTCTCGCCGCGCACGCAAGAACTGCCCAAAATGGCCAAAACGGCCCAGAAATGAACCAAAACTGGCCATTTTGGCTGAGCGAGCGAAGCGGCGAAGCCGGCGACAGCGAAGGAGAGAGGCAGCACCGTCCCCTGTTATATTTAACGCCCCATCTAGCCCTGTGCCACCCGGGTGTTCTAGGGTGCTGAGATGGCTGACGCGTTTTTTGTTCCGCCATTTCGCTTTTACCAAGACGCAAGAACTGCACAAAACTGGCCAAAACGGACCAAAACGGGCCAAAACTCGCCATTTTGGCTGAGCGACCGAAATGGGCGAAAGTGGCGGACAGCGAAGCGGCCGAGAGGCAGCCCCATCCCTGCTATAGTTGAACGCCCCATCCAGCCCTGTACACCCGGGGTTCCAGCGAAGCTGAGATGGTTGACGTTTTTGTTCGCTTTTGTCGCCGCCACGGCACGCAAGAACTGCCCAAAATTAGCCAAAACGTCAGAAACGGGGCCAAAACTGGCCATTTTTTGGCTGAGCAAAAGCGGCGTGAGCGGCGAGCGGCGGACAAAGCGAAAGCGAGGCAGCACCGCCCCCGCTATAAGAACGCCCCATCCAGCCCCTATGCCACCCGGTGTTCCAGTGGTGTCGAGATTGCCGACGCTTTTTCTCCACTCATGTCGTTCGCCCACTTGAGACGCAAGAACTGCCAAAAAATGGCCAAACGGCCCAAAAACGGGCCAAAACTGGCCATTTTTTTGGCATAGCGACCGAAATGGGCGAAAGTGGCGGACAGCGAAAGCAAAGCGAGAGGCAGCACCATCCCTCGATATATTTAACGCCCCATCCAGCCCTGTGCCACCCGGGGCTCCAGGTGGTGCTGAGATGGCTGATGTTTTGTTCGGCTCATGTCATTCACCCGCACGCAAGAACTGCCCAAAACTGGCCAAAACTAAAAAAAAAAGGGCCAAAACTGGCCATTTTTGTCTTAGCGATCGAAAGCCGGCGGCGGCAGACAGCGAGTGAAGCAAGACGCTGCACCGTCCCTACTATACGAACGCCCCATCCAGCCCTGTGCCACCTGGGGGGTTCCAAGGTGCTAAGATGGTTGACGTTTTGCTCCGCTCATGTCGTTCGCCGCGGCACGCAAGAACGGCCCAAAAGCTGGCCAAAACTGGCCATTTTTGGCTGAGCGACCGAGCGGCGAGCGGCGGACAGCAAGCGATGCGAGAGGCAGCACCATCCCTGCTATATGAACGCCCCATCCAGCCCTGTGCCACCCGTGGGGCTCCAGGGTGCTGAGATGGCTGACGTTTTACTCCACTCATGTCGTTCGCCACGGCACGCAAGAACTGCCCAAAAACTGGCCAAAACGGCCCAAAAACGGGCCAAAACTGGCCATTTTTGGTTGAGCGATATCGAAGCTGGCCGGCCGGACAGCGAAGAAGCGAGAGGCAGCACCATCCCTGCTATCTTAACGCCGTGATCCAGCCTTGTGCCACCCGGGGCTCCAGGGTGCTGAGATGGCTGACGCTTTGCTCGCTTCAAGTCATTCACAGCGACGCAAGGACTGCCCAAAAACTGGCCAAAACGCCCAAAAAACGGGACAAAACTGGCCATTTTAGCTTAGCGACCGAGCTGGCGAATGGCGACAGCGAAATAAGCGAGAGGCAGCACCGCCCCTGCTATACGAACGCCCCATCCAGCCCAGGGCCACCGGGGTTCGATGGTGCTGAGATGTCCGACGTTTTGTTCGGCCACGCCGTTCTCCGCGCACATAAAGAACTACCCAAAAACTGGCCAAAACTAAAAAAAACGGGCCAAAACTGGCCATTTTTGGTCGAGAGAGCGGGCGCGAAGCGGACGGACAGCGAAGCGGTTTAGAGCGGCAGCACCGTCCCTGCTATAATTTAACGCCCCATCCAGCCCCCAGCCACCCGGGGTTCCAGGGTGCTGAGATGGTTGACGCTTTTGCTCTGCTCATGTCATTCGGCCATGCACGCGAAGAACTGCCCAAAAACTGGCCAAAACGCCTGTAAACGGGCCAAAACTGGCCATTTTGGCTGAGCGAGCGAGCCGGCGAAAGCGGGCGGACAGCGGTGGCGAGAGGCAGCACCGTCCCTGGCATATACGAACGCCCCATCCAGCCCCTGTGCCACCCGGGTGTTCTAAGGGGTGCTGAGATGGTTGACGTTTTGTTCGCTTATGTCGTTTACCCACGGCAGCAAGAACTGCCCAAAATCCAGCCAAAACGGCCCAAAAAACGGGCCAAAAACTCGCCATTTTGGCTTAGCGACCGAAAGCGACGAGTGGCGGACATGGCGTTTAAGCGGCAGACGCAGCCCCATCCCGTTATATCGAACGCCCCATCCAGCCCTGTGCTACCCGGGGGTTCCAGGCTGCTGAGATGGCTGACGTTTTGCCCGCTTTTTGTCGTTCGCCACAAGACGCAAGAACTGCCCAAAATTAGCCAAAACGCGTGAACGGGCCAAAACTGGCCATTTTTGGTCGAGCGAAGCAGCGGCGGCAGGCGGATAGCGAAAGCTAAGCGAGAGGCAGCACCGCTCCCTGCTATATTTAACGCCCCATCCAGCCCCTGCGGCCACCCAGGGTGTTCAGTGGTGAGATGGCTGACGCTTTGCTCCGCCATGTCGTTCACCACGGCACGCAAGAACTGCCAAAAATGGCCAAAAACGCCCAAAAACGGGCCAAAACTGGCCATATTTGGCATAGCGACCGAGCGGGAAGCGGCGGACAGCGACGGCGTTGAGAGAGGCAGCACCATCCCCGATATATTTAACGCCCATCCAGCCCGGGTGCCACCGGGGCTCTGTGGTGCCGAGATGGTGACGCTTTGTTCGGGCCATGTCATTCACCGCAAGGCACGCAAGAACTGCCCAAAAATTGGCCAAAACGGCCCAAAAAGGGCCAAAACTGGCCATTTTTGTCTTAGCGACCGAGCGGCGAGCGGCAGACAGCGAGCGAAGCAAGACGCTGCACCGTCCCTACTATACGAACTCCCCATCCAGCCCTGTGCCACCTGGGGGGTTCCAAGGTGCTGAGATGGTTGACGTTTTGCTCCGCTCATGTCGTTCGCCGCGGCACGCAAGAACAGCCCAAAAGCTGGCCAAAACGGCCCAAAAACTGGCCAAAACTGGCCATTTCTGGCTGAGCGACCGAGCGGCGAGCGGCGGACAGCAAGCGAAGCGAGAGGCAGCACCATCCCTGCTATATGAACGCCCCATCCAGCCCTGTGCCACCCGGGGGGCTCCAGGTGCTGAGATGGTTGACGTTTTGTTCGCCATGTCGTCGCCACGGCATGCAAGAACTGCCTAAAAACTGGCCAAAACGGCCAAAAGGGCCAAAACTGGCCATTTTTGCTGAGCGACCGCGGCGGCGAGCGGCGGACAGCGAAAGGCGAGAGGCAGCACCATCCCTGCTATCGAACGCCCGATTCAGCCCTGTCGGCCCCGGGGCTCCAGGTGCTGAGATGGCTGACGTTTTGTTCGGGCCATGTCATTCACCGCGCACGCAAGGACTGCCCAAAAAACCAGCCAAAACGTGCCAAAACTGACCATTTTGGCTTAGCTTAACGAGCGGCGAATGGCGGACAGCGAGGCGGGCGAGAGGCAGCACCGCCCCTGCTATCTTAACGCCCATCCAGCCCCCTGTACACCCGGGGTTCCAGGGTGTTGAGATTGCTGACGTTTTGCTCTGCTGTTTTAACGTCGCCACGCGGCACGCAATAACTGCCCAAAACTGGCCAAAACGGCTCAAAAGGGGCCAAAACTGGCCATTTTTGGCTTAGCGACCGAATGGCGAGCGGCGGACAGCGAATGAAGCAAGACGCTGCACCGTCCTGCTATCACTAACGCCCCATCCAGCCCTGTACACCCGGGGTTCCAAAGGTGCTGAGATGGTTGACGTTTTTGCTCCGCCATGTCGTCGGCCGCGGCATACAAGAACAGCCAAAAGCTGGCCAAAACGGCCCAAAAACTAGCCAAAACTGGCCAATTTTGGCAGGGCGAATCGCCGGCGGTGGGCGGCGGACAGCTAGCGGTTTAAAGGCAGCACCGTCCCTGCTATATCGAACGTTCATCCAGCCCTTTGGCCACCTGGGGGGGTTCCAAGATGCTGAGATGGCTGACGTTTTGTTCGGGCCACGCCGTCGCCACAGCAGGCAAGAACTGCCCAAAACTGGCAAAACTGGTCATTTTGGCTGAGCTAATCGAAGCCACGAGCAGCGGACAGCGAAGCGGTTGAGAGGCAGCACCGTCCCTGCTATCTGAATGGCCATCCATCCACCCGGGGTTCCCAGGTGCTACGTTCAATGATGTTTTGCTCCGCTCACGTCGTTCGTCGCGGCACGTAAGAACTGCCCAAAAACTAGCGCAAGAAAGGGCCGGGGCCATAACTGGCCATTTTTGGCTGTGCGAGAGAGGGGCGAGGGGCGAGCGGCGGGGCGGACAGCGAGAGGCAGCGGTTTCCTTGGCTGGGTTCATTGTATTGTCTGAACCCAAAGCCAACAGGGTGCTGAGATCTGAGCTGCTCTGCGAGGCGGGTGAAGCAAGCGAGGGCATTGAGGCTAGGTAATGATGTGCGATGTTTGTCTTCGAGTGCGATTCTACGGACGGGCCATTGGCACATTGGTTGGTTCTTGCGCCTGCACAGCGGCAACGACATGTGCATCCATCGACCTGCATCGCTTGTGCCTCGTCGAATCCCGCAGTGACCGCTCCATCATTGCTAGCGCCTCATCGAATCAAAGGCACTCGGTCGCCACGTGCAGTGGCTCCTGCATTGCTGAGCGCTGCTGCCGCACTTGGATACCTCAGCTCAGCCCCTAAGTTCAATGCGTCCAGTCGGATATTTCGACCGCTCGACTGTCGCTTTCAACCTCGTCGGCGCGGAGGGCAGTGAATTTGGGCGGGGGGGGGGACGAATCCATGCGACACAGGGCTGGATCTCCAGTGGATCGTAGCAGCAAGGCCACTCTACCACTTTACAATGCCCCATCGCGTATTTAAGTCGCCTGCAAAGGATTCGCCCGTCGTCCATGCGGAATTTCACTTCCCGATGGCCGCCTCGCGGCTATACCACCATGAGGGCTACACCGGCGATTATCGAGCCCATGGGGCCAAAGGCCCCTACTATGGGTCGGAGGCGAACAACGACGGGTGATAGTGCCAGTTTCTAGCTAGGATTCTGACTTAGAGGCTTCAATCATAATCCGACACACGGTAGCTTAGCCACGGCTTTTCAACCGCGCGATGACCAATTTGTGAATCAACGGTTCCTCTCGCACTAGGTTGACTTACTATCGCTGCGACGATCATCAGTAGGGTAAAAACTAACCTGTCTCACGACGGTTCTAAACCCAGCTCACGTTCCCTATTGGTGGGTGAACAATCCAACACTTGGTGAATTCTGCTTCACAATGATAGGAAGAGCCGACATCGAAGGATCAAAAAAGCAACGCCGCTATGAATGCTTGGCTGCCACAAGCCAGTTATCCCTGTGGTAACTTTTTCTGATACCTCTAGCTTCAAATTTCAAGGGTCTAAAAGGATCGATAGGGCCACGCTTTCACGGTTCGATGACCATTTCGAAATCAGAATCAAACGAAGCTTTTACCTTTTGTTCCACACGAGATTTCGTTCTCGCTTGAGCTCATCTTAGGACACCTGCATTATCTTTTATCAGATGTGCCGCCCCCAGCCAACTCCCCCACCTGACAATGTCTTCGCCCGGATCGGCCCGCTAGGCAGGCCTTGCGTCTAAAAAGGAGGGGCGGGCCCCCGCCACCCACTCACGGAATAAGTAAGATAACGTTAAAAGTAGTGGTATTTCACTTCCTCAACTTTTAACCGCTCCCACTTATCCTACACCTCTCAAGTTATTTCACAAAGTCGGACTAGAGTCAAGCTCAACAGGTCTTTTCCCCGCTGATTCTGCCAAGCCGATTCCCTTGGCTGTGGTTTCGCTTGATAGTAGACAGGATGTGGGGGAATCTCGATAATCCATTCATAGTTACTCCGCCCGTTTACCACGCTTGGTTGAATTTCTTCACTTTGACATTCAGAGCAATGGGCAGAAATCACATTCGTGAGCATCCGTGGGACCATCGCAATGCTTTGTTTTAATTAAACGCGGTGGATTCCCTTGTCCGCATTCAGCCCGGAATGGTTGTTCGACGCCGGGAAGGCCCACGAGGGGCCATTCCCGTCCGGCCCCGGGTCGGGCATCGCTGGCGACCGGGCTCGCCACGAGAGCAGTTTAAGCAGTCCGCCCGACAGTCGACGGGTTCGGGCGAGACCCCGCCCAGCCCTCGAGCCAATCCTTTTTCCGGTTACTGGATACGCTTTTCAATTCCCTTGCCTACATTGTTCCATGGGCGAGCCTGTTCACCTTGAGACCTGATGCGGTTATGAGTATGATCGCCGCGGCGCACTCGGTCCTCCGGATTTTCAAGGGCGGCCGGGCGACCGGACGCCGAGCGACGGCGGGCGCTTCTTCCCGCTTGGACTTTACCTCCTCATTGAGCCATTTCAGGGTGGGCGGCCGTTAAGCAGAAAAGATAACTCTTCCGGAGCCCCGGCCGCATCTCCGGACTTCTAACGTTGCCGCCACCACCACCGGCCCCGGCTCGAATTTTAACCCATTCCCTTTCGAGTCCGAGACGAGAGACGCCTCGGACGGGCTTCCCCGGCCCCTTAGGATCGGGCTAACCCATGTGCAAGTGCCGTTCACATGGAACCTTCCCCTCTTCGCCTTCAAAGTTCTCGCTTGAATATTTGCTACTACCACTAAGATCTGCACCGATGGTTTTTCCCGCGGGCTCGCCTTTAGGTTTTGGCGGCGACCGCCACGCCTCCTACTCATCGGGTTTACGCCGCCGCCTGGATGGTGGTGGGTCGCGCCGGCGCGCCATCCATTTTCGGGCTAGTTGATTCGCAGGTGACTTGTTATGCACTTTAGCGGATTTCGACTTCCATGACCACCGCCCCGTTGTCTTAATCGACCAACACCCTTTTTGGTGTCCGGGTTAACGCCAATTGGGCACCGAAACCCGGCTTCGGTTCATCCCGCATCGCCAGTTCTGCTTTCCAAAACTGGCCATTTTTTTGTTGACGTTTTTGCTTTTTCGCCGTTTCGTCCGAAAGCACGCAAGAACTGCCCAAAAACTGGCCAAAACAGCCAGTAAAAATAGGCCAAAACTGGCCATTTTTGGCTGAGCAAACGAGCCGGCGAAGCGGCGGACAATGAGCTTAAGAGAGGAAGCACCGCCCCTTCTATCTTTAACGCCCCATCCAGCCCCTGTACACCGGGGTTCCAGGGAGCTGAGATGACTGACGTTTTGCCCTGCTCATGTCGCTTTGCCGTAGGTATGCAAGAACTGCCTAAAAAAAGGCCAAAACGGCCCAAAAGGGGCAAAACGGGCCATTTTTTGGCTTTCTACCGAGCCGGGCGCGGCGGACAGCGGAACGGCAAGCGAGAGGCAGCACCATCCCAGCTATACTGAACGCCCCATCTAGCCCTGTGCCACCGGGGGGTTCCAGGGTGCTGAGATGGTTGACGATTTGCTCCGCCACGTCGTTCGCCGCGCAAGACGCAAGAACAGCCCAACAACGGGCCAAAACTGGCCAAAAACGGGCAAAACTGGCCATTTTAGGTCGAGTGAGCGAAGCCACGAGCGGAGGACACCAGCGAGCGCGAGGCAGCACCGCCCCCGCTATATTTAACGTCCCATCCAGCCCCTGTACCCGGGGGGTTCCAGTGGTTTGAGATGGCTGACGTTTTGCTCCGCTTAACGCCGTTCGCCCGGGCACGCAAGAACTGCCCAGAAACTGGCCAAAACGGGCCAAAACTGGCCATTTTGGCTGAGCTAACCGAAAGGCGGCGTTAACAGCGAAAGCTAAGCGAGAGGCAACACCATCCCTGTATACGAACGCCCATCCCACCCTGTGCCACCCGGGGTTCAGGGTGCTTTCGATGATCGACGCGTTTTTGCTCCGCTCACGTTGTTTGCCGCGGTACGCGCAAGAACTGCCCAAAAAACTGGCCAAAACTGGGTTAAAACGGGCCAAAACTGGCCATTTTAGGTTTAGCGAAGGAAGCGACGAGCGAAAGGACAGCGAAGCAAGAGAGGCAGCACCGCCCTGTTATACGAACACCCCATCCAACCCTATGCCACCCGGGGTTTCAGTGGTACCGAGATGGCTGACGTTTTGATCCGCCACGCCGTTCGGCCGTGGGCACGCAAGAATTGCCCAAAACTGGCTGAAAACTGGCTAAAAACGGGCCAAAACTGTCCATTTTTGGATGAGCGAGCGAGCGGCGAAGCGGAGGACAGCGAGCGGGCGAGAGGCAGCACCGCCCCTGCATGAACGCCCCATCCATCCCCCTGTGCCCACCCCCAGGGGGGTTCCAGGGTGCTGAGATGGCTGACGCTTTTGCTCCACTCATGTCGTTCGCCACAAAGACGCAAGAACTGCCAAAAAACTGGCCAAAACGGCTCAAAAACGGGCCAAACTGTCCATTTTTTTGGCTGAAGCGAAGCGACACGAGCGGCGACAGCGAAGCTTAAGCGAGAGGCAGCACCGTCCTGGTATACGAACGCCCCATCCAGCCCTGTACCACCCGGGGTTCCAGGGTGCCGAGATGGCTGACGCTTTTGCTCGCCATGTCGTCGCCACGGCACTAATAACCGCGCAAAAACTGGCCAAAATGGCTCGCATAAGGCCATAACAGGCCATTTTTTGGCTGAGCGAAGCGAAGGCGAAGCAGCGACAGCGAAATGTACGTGAGAGGCAGCACTGTCCCTATTATACGAATGCCCCATCCAGCCCTATACACCGGGGGTTCCAGGGTGCCAGATGGTTGACGCTTTGTTCGGCCAGGTCGTTTCGTCACGAGCACGCAAAGAAATGCCCAAAAAATGGCCAAAACTGGCTAAAACGGGCCAAAACTGGCCATTTTTGGCGAGCGAGCGAAATTGGCGAGAGGCAGCACCGCCTCTGCTATAATTTTAACGCCCCATCCAGCCTTGTGCCACCGGGGGTTCCAGGGTGCTGAGACAGCTGACATTTTGTTTTCAAGATGTCGTCGCCGCACGCAAGAACCGAACTCAAAAAAACTGGCCAAAACGCTCCAAAACGGGCCAAAACTGGCCATTTTGGCCTGAGCGAAATGAAGGGCGAAGGCGGACAGCGAGGGAAGCGAGAGGCAGCACCGTCCCCGTTATATTTAACGCCCCATCCAGCCCTGTACACCGGGGGGTTCCAGGGTGCTGAGATGGCTGACGCTGTTCCGCCATGTCGTTCGCAGCGCACGCAAGAACAGCCCAAAAAGCTGGCCAAAACGGCCAAAAAACTGGCCAAAACTGGCCAATTTTGGCTGAGCACCGAAAGCGTGGCGGCGAACAACGAGTTTAAGGAGAGGCAGCACCGCCCCTGCTATACAAACGCCCCATCCAGCCCCTTTGCCACCTGGGGGTTCCGGGATGTTGAGATGGCTGACGTTTTGCTCCTTCACGCCGTCAGCGCGCCGGCAAGAACTGCCCAAAAACTGGCCAAAACCAGCCATTTTGGATGATCGATCGAGCTGGCGAAGCGGCGGACTGCAAGCGGCAGAGGCAGCACCGCCCCTGCCATATGAATGGCCCATCCAGCCACCCGAGGGGTTCCATGGTGCTACGCTCAATGATGTTTTGTTCCGCTCATGTCATGTCGCGCGTGCACGTAAGAACTGCCCAAAACTGGCGCCAAAGAAAGGGTCGGGGCCAAACTGGCCATTTTTGGCCAGCGAAGCCAGGGGCGAGCGCGAAGGGCGGGCGGACGAGCGAGGCAGCGGCGGCGCCCTTGCTGGGTTCATTGTATTGTCTGCACCCAAAGCCAACAGGGTGCTGAGATCTGAGCTGCGCCAGAGGCGGGGCGTGAAGCGAGGGGCATTGAGGCAAGGTAATGTTGTGCCGCGGTTTGTCATCGAAAGCGCGATTCTGGCGGACGGGCCATTGGCACATTGGTTGGTGCTTGCGCTTGCACACGGCAACGACATGTGCATCAATCGACCTGCATCGCTTGTGCCTCGCCAATCCTGCAGTGACCGCCCGCCATTGCTAGCGCCTCATCAATCAAAGGAACTTCGGTTGCCCACGGCGGTGGCTCTGCATTGCTGAGCGCTGCTGCCGCGACTTGGATACTCAGCTCAGCCCCTAAGTTCAATGCATCCCGCCGGATATTTCACCCCGCCGACTATTTTTCATCCTCGTCGGCATGGAGGGCAGTGAATTTTGGGGGGGGGGAGGGGGACGAATCCATGTGACGCAGTGCAGGATCTCAGTGGATCATGGCAGCAAGGCCACTCTACCACTTACAATGCCCCATCACGTTTAATTTAAGTCGCCTGCAGCGATTCGCCCGTCGTCCGCGGCGAATTTCACTTCCGATGGATGCCCGCGGTCTATACCACCACGAGGGCTACACCGGGCGACATCGAGCCCATGGGGCCAAAGGCCCCTACTGTGGGTCGGAGGTGAACGACGGGCGAGAGCGCCGGTTGCTAGCTAGGATTCGGACTTAGAGGCGTTCGGTCATAATCCGACACACACGGTAGCTTCGCCATCTGGCTTTTCAACCAAGCGCCGATGACCAATTGTGTGAATCAACGGTTCCTCATACTAGGTTGAATTACTTATCGCGACACCCATCATTAGTAGGTAAAACTAACCTGTCTCATGACGGGCTAAAAACCAGCCTCACGCCCCTATTGGTGGGTGAACAATCCAACACTTGGTGAATTCTACTTCACAATGATAGGAAGAGCCGACATCGAAGGATCAAAAGCAACGCCGCTTATGAACGCTTTGGCTGCCACAAGCAAGTTATCCCTGGGGTAACTTTTCGACACCTCTTGCTTCAAATTCCAAGGTCAAAAGGATCGATAGGCCACTTTCACGGTTCATATTCGACCGAAATCAGAATCAAATGAGCTTTTACCCTTTTGTTCCACACCAGATTTCTGTTCTCATTGAGCTCATCTTAGGACACCTGCGCTATCTTTTAACATATGTGCCACCCCAGCCAAACTCCCCACCCGACAATGTCTTCGCCGGATCGGCCCGCTAGGGCTGGCCTTTGATCCAAAAGGAGGGGCCGGACCCTCCCACTCACGGAATAAGTAAAATAACGTTAAAAGTAGTGGTATTTCACTTCCGCCGCTTGAACCGAACTCCCCCTTATCCTACACCTCTCAAGTCATTTCACAAAGTCAGACTAGAGTCAAGCTCAACAGGGTCTTCTTTCCCCGCTGATTCTCGCCAAGCCCGTTCCTTTGGCTGTGGTTTCGCCAGATAGTAGAGGGGACAAAGGGAATCTCGTTAATCCATTCATGCGCGGGCCACTAATTAGATGACGAGGCATTTGGCTACTTTAAGAGAGTCATAGTTACTCCCGCCATTTACCCGCTTTTGGTTGAATTTCTTCACTTTGACATTCAGAAAGCGGGCAGAAATCACATTGCATGAGCATCCATGGGACCATCGCAATGCTTTGTTTTAATTAAAACAGTCGATTCCCCTTGTCCGTAACAGTTCTGAGTCAGCTGTTTGACACGGGAAGGCCCCCGAGGCTATTCTCGCTGCCTCCCGCCAGCATCGCTGGTGACCGGGCCTCGCCCAGAGCAGCTCGAAAGCAGTCCACCAACAGCCGAATGGTTCGGGGCGGGACCCGCGCCCAGCCCCTCGAGCCAATCCTTTTCCGGTTACGGATCCGCTTTTGCCGACTTCCCTTGCCTACATTGTTCCATGGGCCAGAGGCTGTTCACCTTGGAGACCTGATGCGGTTATGAGTATGACCGGCACCGGGCGGCACTCGGGTCCTCCTGTATTTTCAACGGGCGACCGGACGCCAGCGACGCGGCGGGCTTTTCGACCGCTGGACCCTACCGGGCTGAGTTGTTTTAGGTGGGCTGGCCATTAAGCAGAAAAAGATAACTCTTCCCGGAGCCCCGGCCGACGCTCGGACTTCCTAACAGCCATCTGCCGCCGCGTCTGCCGCGGGAATTTTAACCCGATTCCTTCGAGCTCACGCTGGAGACACGCCTGGACGGGCATCCCTCGCCCCTTAGGATCGGCTAACCCATGTGCAAATGCCGCTCACATGGAACCTTTCCCTCTTCGCCTTCAAAGTTCTCATTTGAATATTTGCTACTACCACCAAGATTCTGCACCGACGGGCCGCCCGCCGAAGCTCGGCTTCCTCTGGTTTTGGCGGCAACCGCCCCTCCTACTAATCGGGGCTTGGCGCCGCCCCGATGGTCGGTGTGTGGTCGCAACCCAGCGCCATCCATTTTCGGGGCTAGTTGATTCGTAGGTGAGTTGTTACACACTCCTTAGCGGATTTCGACTTCCATGACCACCGCCCTGTTGTCTTAATCGACCAACACTTTGTGGTGTCTGCGGGTTAGGCGCAGTTGGGCAATCAAACGGGCCTTCGCCATTCATCCCGCATTGCCGCCTGCTTACCAAAATGGCCCACTTGGAGTTTTCGATTCGATGACGCGCTCAACGGCATAGCCGCCCCTACCTATTTAAAGTTTGAGAATAGGTCGAGGGTGTTGGGCGCCCGATACCTCTAATCATTGGCTTTACCGATAGAACTCGCGACGTGGGCTCCAGCTATCCCGAGGGAAAATTTAGGAGGGAAAAGTACTAGATGGTTCAATCAGCCTTTATCTAATAAATGCATCCCTTCCGAAGTCGGGGTTTGTTAAAACGATAATAGAATTACCACGGTTATCCGAAAGTAACGCATTCATCAAACAAACTATAAAATGATTTAATGAGCCATTCGCAGTTTCACAGTCCAAATAGTTCATACTTACACAAGCATGGCTTAATCTTTGAGACAAGCATATGACCGGTTAGGATCGAGCACTAAGAGGGGGTGAATTAGTGCAGCGGAAAACTTTTACATTAAAACCTAAAAGCTGCGTTTGAATGATAAGGACAACTCTGTATGAGAGTTGATACTAAGCAAGGTTTCAATCAATCTATGCAGGCAGTTTGCAGCAATGATGAAACCAGAATATTGGCATAAAACTGAAATCCGATGTTCGCATCGAAGAAACAGATTTACGTCTAATGTCGAAATGAAATCACTTGTTTAGACAGAAGTATAAAGACAGTGTGCACTTTATTGTACAGTCAAAAGTAATCTGCAAAAACGCAGATTTACGTCTAAACGCAGATTTGCCGCCTAAACGCAGACTTTGAAACTTCGTTTGTAAAATCGCGAGACGCAGTATGCAGTTGAAATCAAGATGTAAACGAAACTGAAATCTGATGATTAAAACGAGGAAAGCCGATTTACGCCTAAATGCAGTTTTACGCCTAAACGCAGTTTTATGCCTAAACGCAGTTTTATCGCCTAAACGCAGTTTTATCGCCTAAGCGTAGTTTTATGCCTAAACGCTTATTTTACGCTCTAAAACGCAGTTTTTCCGCCTAAACGCTGTTTTACGCTCTAAACGCTTTTTTTCAAAGAGTAATTTTTACGCCTAAACGCAGTTTTGAACTTTTGAAAAGCGTTTTATGAAAAACGTAGGAAGGCAATTTGCAGTTATAAATGGAATCAAAACGTAGTTTAAACTGCAGTGTAAAGATCGCAAGAAAGACACCGATTATTTACGCATGAATGCAGATTCAGAAAGATCAGAGTTTAGAGACCGTAAAAAAGTGCAGAGGGCAGTAGCTATGTAGGAGGTTTGCAGTAATGATAAAGTGCTCAAGTAAAAGCAAACCAGAGATTTAGAGTGGTTCGGTCAGTCTTGACCTACTCCACTTTGGCTTCCTCCTCCCGTGAGGTCACCCGGACGCCAACTAGCTGTCTTCCTTCAATGGGCCAACTGCCCTTTACAGTTTCTCTCCTTTGACGGGCTCAGGAGACAACCCTTACAGATCCTTTCTCTCTCTCTTTACAACTCAAGACTTGAAGAACAGAAGAGGAGAACTTTAGGACTTTACACAAATTTGAGCTTTAGAATCACTGAAAAGATCAAGAATTCGGTGTGGATCTGTATTTTTCAGTGTTGAATGGGTGGGTATTTATAGGCCCCAACCCGAGTTCAAATTTGGAGCTCAAACGATCAAATCGATCAAATCGAATTCCGGATCGGCGCGTTGCACCCTCTTGATCGGAGAGGTTGCACCGCCCGCAGAGCTCGGAGACTGAGCCTGTGGGCGGTTGCACCTCTGGTCAGGGGCGGTTGCGAAGTCCGCTCAAGACGTGAGCCTGAGCGGTGCCTTCCTTGAGTGGAGGTTGCACCTTGCCTCGCTTCACGCCGAAGACCGAAGCCCAGCGGTGCTACCTCTCTGTCGAGGAGGTTGCATCGCCAGTCTAGCTCTAAGATTTGAGCTCCAGGCGGTTGCACCTTTCTGGTCGGGCGGTTGCACCGCCTCACCGGGAGACACACCGCGTTGCACCTCTGGCCTAGGCGGTTGTAACCGCCAGGCAATCGGGGTCCAATGGTTGCTCCATTCTCGGCCCAATTTCAATCTTTTCGTGGTCAATTGTCCCAAGATTAAGCCTAATGGGATCACCTCCCATTTTCAAGCTTAATCAACGTGCTAACTACGATTAAATCTTAAGACAACTTCAGCGGCTTTGTTCCCGCGTCAATCGCTTCTTCCGGGCGAAGTTTCGCTTAACTTCAAAGTCGATCATCCATGAACCCTCGGTGATTCTTCTATGGACATCCGCAAACTCGACTTTGCGACGATCCACTTGGCGAAGTTCACGAAGCCTTTGGCAAGCTTCGACTTCTGACCGTTCTCGACGCGACCGGACCCAACTTCCGTCGAACTCTTGAACTCCCAACGTGATCATGATCTGACTCGGCGCAACTCCTGCTGCATGACTTTTCATCGTAGTTAATCCTGCATTAATTTATCTCAACATAGATTAGACAACAAATGACAATTGACTTCATCATCAAAATCCGGGGATTCAACAATCTCCCCTTTTTGATGATGACAATCAATTGATAATAGAGTTATCCTTAACTCCCCTATCTATATGCCATGGTTGAGATAGTCAACCTTGAATTCAAGACCTAAGAATTCAAAGTGACGATATTGATAAGTTAGATCGCTTAAACTTATCAATACTCCCATCATGATACCCATCATGATGTATCTCTTCAAGAATGATGTCAAGTTTGTAAGATTGTAACTATTCATCATGTAATCATATAAAGTACGGAAGGACTATTACATGATGCACACATTTGAGATTTTCTAGCAAAGTTTGCATTTACTTCACAAGATGGGATATCAACTCAAGACATAATGCAAACTATAGCACATGTTCATATATCTCTTGGTGATGCAAAGGATGGCATAACCATAACATTGTTTATAGCATCACTCAAGTATTTGCAACTATGACATAGACATGATTATGGCAGTGTTTATCAATTCATATGTTTCTCCCCTTTGTCATCAACAAAAGCATGATATCATTATCAAAAGCATGGTAGATGTGATTCCAGTTATTATCACGCATAAAAGGAAGGCATGACATATAATACTTTGAATATCTCGTTTCTTTGTTATAATTCATTGCTTGAGGGAGGAAAGTTATTTTTTTTCAAAAAGTTGTCATAAGAGTGTACAGGAAAATTCCATTTTTAGCATTCAGCTAAACAAATGAACTTCTTACATGCATTCGGGTTATGAGTAAGCTACTGATTAAAAACATTTGTCACATAATTTTCAGCATGTTGTTTGATCGAAGTGATGCCAAGGCATGTAATAGTAATAACATCCTAAAAAATAATTTTAACTAGTTTAAGTATTACCGGACACATCAACATTCCTAATTCTCTTCTTATGTAATCAAATTGTTCTTCACATAGGGTTTTGTAAAGATATGTCGGCTAGTTGATGTTTTGGTATCAATGAACTCTATGGTTACATCATGATTAGTGACATGATCCTCGATAAAGTGATGTCTAATATCAATATGTTTGTTCTTGAGTGTTGTATAGGATTTTTAGTTACATATTGGTCGTGTTATCACATTTAATGGGAATATCTTTAAAGATTAACTTTTTTTTTTTTTTTTTTTTAAGTAAAAGTAAATTGATTATGTGTAAAGTTTCTACAAAAACAGCTTTATCTATACAAGTCATAGACAAAGCCATGTAACTCATAGAGTCGAATGCGATAGTTATGACTACATATGTTGTAGACTATAACACCTAATTATAATCAAAATAGAAAATGTTTATCCAAGATATATCAAAAATTTGGCATCATTCCCAAGATCTTTTAGCTAATAGCAAAATTAAAATTGATAAAAATATATTTTTCTCTTGGGGTAAAGTGTTCGCTTTGAGATCTTGCTCCATACAGGATCTTGAGTCTCTAATAATTTCTTTCAATAGGCGAGCATTGTTTGTGTGTTGACATTTAAAAAATACATTTACATCTCTCCTTCCACATCCACCAAATAGATTGATCCAAAGTAACCTTTGCTAGTTGTGTGAGAGGCCCTTTCTTGAGAAACATTGCATGAGTTCTGCCTTAGTTCTTGGTGTGCAAGTTTACGCAGTCTATTGAGTTCAAATCGCTGGAGAATTCTCCTTCCATATCCATTTTGTATAATCACAAGCAAAATAAAGGTGGTCAATTCTTTTTCTTGTTCAGATACAAAGGGAGCATCGGTTAACATGATAGATACCTCTTCTTTTCATATTGTCTATTGTAGGTAGTTTTTATTGAGAAGGGCCCTGCCATGTACATAAGGAATGTCTTTTGTGATCCCCATCCATCCCATGTCCAACTGCTTGGGACCCACTTGTTATTTCTTTTGCCTAATTTGATTCCATGCGATGTGGCACTAAATTTGCCATTGTCATGAGGCCAAATAAGTTTATCCGAAGAGTTGTTTTGATTGGAATAACTATAATAGTCAACAAAGTGATAACATTTCTGGGGAGAAATAGGATTAGGGAGACACCAAAATGTTAGCAATGAACCTAAAACCTTCCAAATTTTGGGAGCCCAGATCTTTTCAAGATTCTGTCACCATATAATTGAAATATACTCTTCCCATTCACCCAAGGATCGTTACCACATATTAGTACTAGTTCCAGGAAGAGATTGCATAGGGAAATGTGTTTGATTAGCCAATTTTGCCTTTAAAATTCCTTTCCAAGTGCAGAGTGGTATGTTCTTGTTGAAATTTCCCATTGATTCTTTTTGAAAGATACCTAGCGTAAACCCAATGTGACCATAAGGAACATTTGTTTTGCAAAAAAGATCCCACAATTGCTGCACCGTGACATGCTTGATTCCAATCCCTAGTATTTTCAAGTTTAGCCCCTTCATCTTTTTTCGGTTTGCAAATGCTATCCCAATTTACTATATGCATTGCCTTATCATTTGTGCCATTCCATAAGAAGTTCATTAATAACTGTTCAATATCTTGGAGAAGTCCAAAGGTAGAAGAAATGCATTACACCAATATATAGAGTAGGAGTGCAATACCGAACGGATGAGTTCGAGAAGTCGCCCGCTTTTTGATAGAAACCTATTTTTCCAAGAAGAAATTCTATTCTTTTATTTTTTGCAAGATAGGCTGACAAAAGGGTTTTGTGAATGCCTGTGGATATGAGCTGGAGACCCAAATAAGGAACTGGCAAGCTTCCCTCACTAACCCCCAAAGTTTCAAAGTAATAAAGACATTATCCTCAATACTATATTCATATATACTTTTATTTTTTTCAGAGATTTAAGTGAAGTCCTAAACCATACCAAAGTCATTCAGTAATAGTAGCCGTTTTTTTACCAAGTTGGTTCATTTTGGAAAAGATAAGTAAGTCATTTAAGAAATGTTATATGATATATGAATGTAACCAAAGAATGGGTACCTAATGTCGCCATTTAAGTTAAGTTCCAACATACGCCTAAGTCCTTCCATCGCAATAGTAAAAAAGATACGGAGAGAGTGGGATCACCTTGTCGGATGCCATTCGTGTTCCCAAAAAAACCAATTGGTGAGCCATTAAAGAGTATCGAAAACTTTGGAGTTTTGGGTGCAAGATTGAATCCACTAACCCATTCTGTGGGAAGTTCATATCAGGGAGCATCTTATAGATAAACTTCCTATTAACTGAATCAAAGGCTTTTCAGAATCGCCTTTTAAACATATTTTTGTCCCTTTTTTTTGAATGCAAATCTTTGACCAAGTCATTAGCAAGCAAAATGTTATGATGTATACTTCTCCTTTGATGAAAGCAGCTTTGGTTTGGGCTAATGATCTTGTGTATTACTTTTTGCATTCTATTTGCCAATACTTTGGAGATGATCTTGTAAAAAAAGTTGCATAATGATATGGGTCGATAGTTTCAGTGAATCAGCCCCCAAGATTTTTTTCGGAATTAAGGAAATAAAAGTGCAATTCATCTCTTCTAAGAATATGGACCGAAGAGAAAAAATGTTGGCAAGCCTTGATCACATCATTTCAATAATAGACCAAGCTTATAAAATTCAGTCGAAACCATCCTGACTGGGCTTGTGTTTTAGTGACTTAAAGACAACACATACAATTTCGTCATCTGTAATTGGGGCATTGAGGATTGAAATAGCTCCAATCAAGTTTTCTAGTCGGCCCACATGAATGTTATTGTTAAGTTATATTCGTGTAATGATATGATCTTATGGTAATCGTTGGTTTGGTGACTGCATAGACTTCCCCATTTGTGAATTTATATTGTGGTTATTATTCTGATGAGTTGAGTTCTGATTGTATGAATTATCGAGTGATGTGTGGTATGTTTATGAATTGCACAGGGTTATGAATTTGTAGACTATAGAGGTGAAATTTTGATCTGAATGTTTTCTTAGTGACCTCAAATGTGTGCTTGGATCCTGGGTTAGTTATGATGAAAATTTTAAATATTGTCGATATTTTTGAGGGGCGTGACAGCGAACGAGCGGCGAGCGACGGACAGCGAGCGAAGCGAGAGGCAGCACCATCCCTGCTATACGAACGCCCCATCCAGCCCTGTGCCACCCGGGGGGTTCCAGGGAGCTGAGATGGCTGACGATTTGCTCCGCTCATGTCGTTCGCTGTGGCACGCAAAAACTGCCCAAAAATTGGCCAAAACGGCCCAAAAACGGGCCAAAAATGGCCATTTTTGGCTGAGCGACCGAGCGGTGAGCGGCGGACAGCGAGCGAAGCGAGAGGTAGCACCATCCCTGCTATAGGAACGCCCCATCCAGCCCTGTGCCACCCGGTGGGTGCCAGGGTGCTGAGATGGCTGACGTTTTGCTCCGCTCACGTCGTTCGCCGCGGCACGCAAGAACCGCCAAAAACTGGCCAAAACGGCCAAAAGCGGCCAAAAAAACTAGCCATTTTTTTGGCTGAGCGAAGCGGCAAGCGAAGGACAGCGAAGCGGCGGGAGAGGCAGCACCGTCCCTGCTATCTGAACGCCACATCCAGCCCTGTGCCACTCGGGGGTTCGAGGGTCTTTTGAGATGGTGACGTTTTGCTCGCGCAAGACGTCGTTTGCCACGACGACGCAAGAACTGGCCAAAACAGCCCAAAAAACAGGCCAAAACTGGCCATTTTTTGGCTGGCGACCGAGCGGCGGACAACGAGCGAAGGGAGAGGCAGCACCGTCCCTGCTATACGAACGCCCCATCCAGCCCCGTGCGACCCGGGGGGTTCCAGGGTGCTGAGATGGCTGATGTTTTGCTCAGCTCGTGTCGTTCGCCACGGCACACAAGAACTGCCCAAAAACTGGCCAAAACGGCCCAAAACCGGGCCAAAATTGGCCATTTTTGGTTGAGCGACCGAGCGGCGGCGGCGGGACAGCGAAGCGGGCGAGAGGCAGCACCATCCCTGCTATCTGAACGCCCCATCCAGCCCCTGTGCCACTCTCGGGGGTTTCGTGGTGTGAGATGGCTGACGTTTTGCTCCGCTCACGTCGTTCGCCGTGGCACGCAAGAACTGCCCAAAAACTGGCCAAAACTGGCTAAAAACGGGCCAAAATTGGCCATTTTGGCTGAGCGAGCGAGCGACGAGCGGAGGACAGCGAGCGAAGCGAGAGGCAGCACAGTCCCTACTATACGAACGCCCCATCTAGCCCTGTGCCACCCGGGGGGTTCCAAGGAGCTAAGATGGCTGACAATTTGCTCCGCTCATGTCGTTCGCCGCGGCACGCAAGAACTGCCCAAAAACTGGCCAAACAGCCCAAAAACTGGCCAAAACTGGCCATTTTTGGCTGAGCGAACGAGCGGCGAGCGGCGTGTTGAATCTCGGATTTTGATGATAAAATCAATTGATGGGTCATTTGATCTAATCCATATTATTGAGTTAAGTGTGCAGGATTAACTACGATAAACAGAAAACACAAAGCAAGAATACCGGAGTCGAGTTCGATGAACGTTTAAGAGTTCGAAGAATCGTCGGAGATGCTACCAGAACCAACCGAGAAGAAATCGGGAACCTGTTGGAAGTTCGCCGAAGAGATCGTCGGAGGTTCGCAGAGATCACCGAGAAGTCTTAGCTACTCTTTAAAGTCATCACAAGTTCGGGAGCGTGCTTGGACCCCGTCGAAGGAAGTTCGTCGGAAAGCTCGCCGGAACAAGACTTGACGTTCGCGGTTAATAAATTGCTTAGGATGTGTTTTGTTATGTAGTTCACTTGTAATTAGGATTAGGATTAAGAAGATAATCCTATATCCTGTTTAGGGGCCAAAGTCAGATTTGGTTTGGGCTAAAAGAAAGCCAAACCAAGTGAACCGGAGAGCCAGGCGGTGGCACCGCCTGGTTGGGCGGTGGCACAGCCTGGCTGGGCGGTGACACCTCTTGGGCTGGGCAGTGGCACCGCCCAGCACCCGAGCGCTGGGCGGTGGCACCACTTGGCTAGGCGGTGTCACCGCCAGCATCGGGAACCCAAAGAGAATTTGAATTTTGGAGCCCAAATTTGAATCCTCTTGAGGCCTATAAATACCCCTCAAATCTCAGCTGAGAACACAACCTTTTGAGTAGCAAGAGTTTGAGAGAAAGATCTTAGAAAAGTGTTAGCTTGCTTTCTTTTCAATTTGCTAGTGTTCACCTCATCTCTTCTCGAAAATCTGTAAGAGAGTGAACCGCTTGTAAAGAGTTGTAAGAGGGGTATTTACCCTTCCATTTCAAGAGACTTGCTAGTGGAAGGTGGGAGCCTCATCGAAGAGGGGCCTCGCAAGTGGAGTAGGTCATTTGACCGAACCACTCTAAAATCGGCGTGATCCTTGGTTTGCGTTTCATTATTGTTATTTACATTATCGCAACCATCTTATATGCTTTAGTTCCTTATTACTTTTGCTGCACATATTTAAGAATACGCTTTCAAGATTAAGCTTGTCAAGTTCCGCTCTCTTCATACGAAAGATTTTTTTAGAAAACCGAAGTTTTAATCCGCTGCACTAATTCACTCCCCCCCCTCTTAGTGCTGCTCCGATCCTAACAATTGGTATAAGAGGAGGTTATCTCTCATATTTGGTTTAATACCCAAGAGAGATGGCTTACTCCGGCATTCAAGAGGGTCATTCTATCACTCGTCCACCTATGTTTAATGGGTCGGATTACACGTATTGGAAGACTCGGATGAGGATCTTCCTCATTTCTTTGGATTTCGAGCTTTGGACTATTGTTGAAAACGGATTTCAAAAATCTTCTCTTCCGATGAGCGAATGGAATGAATTGGAGAAGAAGGTTTTTGCTTTAAATGCAAAGGCTATGAATGCCTTGTTTTGTGCACTAGAAAAAAACGAATTTAATCGTGTTTCAATTTGTGATTCGGCTTTTGATATTTGGAGAACTCTTGAGGTCACTCACGGAAGGCACTAGCGAATGAAAGAGTCCAAAATCAACATTCTTGTGCACTCTTACGAACTTTTTTCGAATGAAACCAAGTGAGTCCATCGGAGACATGTACACCCGGTTTCTTGGATGTCATCAATGGACTCAAAGCTCTTGGTAAAGATTTTACTAACTTTGAACTAGTAACTAAAATCTTAAGATCCCTCCCTAAAAGTTGGGATCCAAAAGTTACTGGCCATTCAAGAGGCCAAAGACCTTAAAACATTCCCTCTTAAAGTACTCATTGGGTCTCTAATGACCTACTGAAATGACATGTCAAGCTCATGACGAAGCCGAGAACCCCCCTTCCAAAGAACAGGAAGGATATGGCACTCAAATCACAAGAAGACCACTTGAAAGGAACATCAAGTGATGAGGACAGTGACAATGACATTGCACTTTTGACTCAAAAATTTAAAAAATATTTAAGGAAGAACAAATTTAAAAATAATACAAAAAAATAAATTTGAACAAAAGAAGGACCAAGTGATTTGCTATGAATGCAAAAAACGGGACACTACAAGAACGATTGCCCTCAAGCCAAAAAAAGAGAACACCAAAGAAGAAGGCTCAAGGCAACATGGGATGACTCAAGCACATCCAAGAAGAGGAGTCCAACACCGAGCAAGTTGCTCACTACACCCTAATGGGAAGAAGAGGTAACGGATTTAATTAATGCAGATTTACCTTATCATGATTTATTAAATGCCTTCCATGAGTTATTTGATGAATGTAAGACAAATAGTAGAAAATACAAATTGCTAAGAAAGGAGCATGATAGTCTTATGTGTGCTTTTGATAAATTAAAAACTGAATATCATGATTGTCTAGCTCCATGTGTTAAATGCCATGATTTAGAAACTCTCCAAAATGAGAACTTAGTACTTAAGGACACCTTGAAGAAATTCGAGGTCGGTAGCAAGTCCTTAAACATGATCCTTACAAATAAGGGTCACGTTCCTAAAAGGAGTGGAATCGGATTTGTGAGAAGTACTCACCAAAATCCAACCATCTTCGTTAAAGGTCCTATCTTACATGTTCAACATCAAAGCAATTGCAACTTTTGTTGTAAATATGGACATATAACTTACCAATGTCCATTCAAGAAAATTAGTCCAAACAAATTGATTTGGGTTCCTAAAGGAACTATGATCAAGTCTATGCAACATGATAAACAAGTTAGATTAGTTTTTGAGGCACCCAAAAGTAAATGGGTACCTAAAAATAATTCCTTCTTGTAGAAACATATACCATCACATGCTAGGAGCAAGAGATGGTATCTTGATAGTGGATGCTCAAGGCATATGATCGGAGATCCATCCCAATTCACCAAGCTCACTAGCATGGACGAAGGCTATGTCACCTTCGGAGACAACAACAAAGGCAAAATCATTGGCATGGGAACCATAGGTAACAAATCAAGTTTTTCCATTGATGATGTGTTACTAGTTGATGAATTAAAACATAATCTATTGAGCATTAGTCAATTATGCGATAAAGGTTATATCGTTAGATTTGAATCAAATATGTGCATTATTGAAAAACCAAATCATAACATGACTATGATTGCTTTAAAACAAAATAATGTCTATACCATCAATCTTGATGAACTAAGTAATGAAATGTGTTTCTCCGCCATAAATGATGATGTTTGGCTTTGGCATAGGAGATTAGGCCATGCAAGCATGAAAACAATATCTAAAATCTCATCTCAAGAATTAGTATGAGGGATTCCGAATATAAAGTTTATTAAAGATAAGGTATGCGATGCATGTCAACTAGGGAAACAAATAAAAACAAGCTTCAAACCAAAAAATCAAATTAGCACCACTAGACCGTTACAATTGATCCATTTGGACTTATTTGGACCAATTGATACAACAAGTCTAGGTGGAAGCAAATATGCTTTTGTGATTGTGGATGACTACTCTAGATACACTTGGACCTATTTCTTAGCTCACAAAAGTGATTGTTTCAAGTGTTTCTCTAAATTTTGTAAACTCACTCAAAACGAAAAATGGTTCATGATTTCATCAATTCGGAGTGATCATGGTGGCGAATTTCAAAACCATGACTTTCAAAATTTTTGTGAAGTTAATGGATACAATCATAACTTCTCCACTCCGAGAAATCCCCAACAAAATGGAGTAGTTGAAAGAAAAAATAGAAACCTACAAGAAATGGCAAGAACTATGTTAAATGAACATAGTTTACCTAAGTATTTTTGGGCCGAAGCCGTAAATACGGCTTGCTACATCATGAATAGAGTCCTAATAAGACCTTCCTTATCAAAAACTCCCTATGAATTATGGAATAACAAAAAACCAAATATTTCTATTTTAAAGTTTTCGGTTGTAAATGCTTTTTATTTTAAATGAAAGGGATGCCTTAGGAAAATTTGATGCAAAATCCGATGAAGGCATCTTTCTTGGTTACTCTTCCGTTTGAAAGCTTTTTTCGGTTTTTTTAATAAAAGAACCTTAGTAATTGAAGAGTCTATTCATGTAGTTTTTAATGAAGTCTCAAATTTTAAGAAAAATGATTTTGATGATGATCTTGGTTTTGATAATTTGAATTTAAATGAACCCCCCTCCTCAAAATAGCAACTTGGATGCACCTTCTTAGAAATTTCCTTACCTAAGGAATGGAAGTATATAGATGCTCATCCAAAGGAGCTCATTATAGGGATACATCTAAAGGGGTTCAAACTCGTTCCTCTTTCAAGAATTTTTTGCACTAATATCGCCTTCCTCTCTCAAATTGAACCTAAGTGCATTTGAGGCCATAAAAGATGATTTTTGGATTATTGCAATACAAGAGGAACTGAATCAATTTGAGAGAAACAAGGTGTGGGAGCTTGTTCCTAGACCTAGTGACCATTTAGTCATTGGTACTAAGTGGGTCTTTAGAAACAAGCAAGACGAAAATGGTATCGTGGTTAGAAACAAGGCTAGATTAGTGGCCAAAGGTTTCAACCAAGAAGAAGGTATCGACATTGAAGAAACCTTCGCTCCCATGGCTCGATTAGAAGCCATAAGGATGCTCCTTGCCTATGCTAGTAGTTATAATTTTAAACTATTTCAAATGGATGTCAAAAGTGCCTTCTTGAATGGTTTTATTTCAAGAAGAATATATGTCGAACAACCTCCCAATTTGAAAATTCTCTTCTTCCTAATCATGTATTCAAATTGACTAAGGGCTCTCTATGGCTTTGAAACAAGCTCCTAGAGCTTGGTATGAAAGGCTTAGTTCCTTTCTTATTTTAAATAATTTTACCAAAGGCAATGTTGATACTACATTATTTATTAAACATTTTGAAAATAATTTTCTTATTGTACAAATTTATGTTGACGATATTATTTTTGGCTCTTCGGATGAATCACTATGTGAATCATTTGCCAAATCTATGAGTCATGAATTTGAAATGAGTTTAATGGGGAATTAACTTTTTTTTTAGGATTACAAATCAAACAACTTAAGGATGGTATATTTCTTAACCAATCTAAATATACATTAGAATTGTTAAAACGATTTAACATGGATAATTCAAAAGCAATAAACACCCCTATGAGTACTTGACTAAGTTAGATATGGATGAAAATAGTGAAAACTTGATCAAAAAAAAACATATAGGGGGAGCGATAGGTAGTCTACTCTACCTTACAGCTACTAGACCGGATATCATGTTTAGTGTAGGACTTTGTGCTAGGTTTCAATCAAATCCTAAACTATCTCATCTTAAAAGTGTTAAAAAGAATATTTAGGTATCTTAAAGGAACTCCAAATTTAGGTTTATGGTATCCAAAATCTGAAAAATTTGATTTAATGGCTTTTGTGGATGCTGATTTTGGCGGATGTAGTATAGATAGAAAGAGTACATCCGGAACATGCCAATTTTTAGGACATGCACTTGTTTCTTGGACTTCCAAGAAACAAAATTCAGTAACACTATCTACTGGCGGAAGCGAAATACATTCTTCTTGAAAAGTGCATGCTGTGCACAAGTTGTTTGGATGAAAAATACATTGGAAGACTATGAAATTCACTTTAAAAATATTCCCATAAAATATGATAATACTAGTGCCATATGTCTTACTAAAAATCCAATTCAGCATTCTAGAACCAAGCACATCGACGTTAGGCATCATTTCATAGGCGATCATGTCCTTAACAATAATGTTGTTCTAGAATTCATTGACACGAAGCATCAATTAGCAGACATATTCACAAAAGCCTTGAATGAAGTCCAATTTGAATTCATTAGAAGGGAATTAGGCATGTTAAATTGTCCCTAAAATGAGCTTCACGAAAAATGACTCGTCCTTTTCCTTTCTTTTGTGGATTTGATTTCTTCTTTCTTCTTCACTTCAAAATGATCCATTAAAGTATAACTTATTATCTTGAGGGAAGCAAACAAAAAGGGGGAGAGGAAGAAAATTTTTTTTCTTCCTCATGAGGATGATGTGGTGGCACCGCCTGAAGGCCGAGGCGCCAGGCGGTGACACACTTCGGTTTGGCGGTGTGGCACCGACCGAAGCGACCCTTTATTAACCCAAGGGGTTAGGGGCGGTGGTGACACCGCCCCAACCCGAAAAGAAAGAGCTCTCAAAACCCTCTCCCATTTCCTCTAACCCTCATTCTACCTCTTAGAAGCATTGGAGAAGGATTCTTGGTGGTCCAAGCCTTCCATCTCTCAACATAATCTCCATAAGGTAACACTTGAAATCCCTCTTTTTGGTATCTCATTCCCTCTTTTCCTTTCTCTTTCCCTTGCTTATTTTTCACAATTTCATCATCATCTTGTCTAGATAATGGCTCTAAGAGATCAAAAGGAAAAAAGGATTGAAGGAGATTCATTTGACCATGATCTTTTTAGATCAAAAGAGGTAGCCCTTAGTTTTCCAAAATTTGAAAGACGAGGTATCCATAAGGGAAAATATGTTGATTTGGATGAACTAGAAGACTTAGATCCCATTAGGTGTTTTGCACACCTAAAAAGCTCTACCACTACTACAACTAGATGAACCAATCTATCATGATTAGTTAGATTGTTCTATGCCAACCTATATGAGGACAATAATAGCCTAAGCACTTACCTTCTAGGAACACCCATTAGAATATTTGACAGCACCATTTGTGAGCTAATTGGCATAACTGAAAAAGATAGAGGATGCTATTTTAAAGGTAAATGGGACGTCAACTCAATAGGAGCAACCTATACCGAAGCCGTAGAAACAATCTTTGCAAATCCAAACCTTGACTTCCTACCCAAGAGCTGTGAACACTTACTGTCTTTCAACACTAAAATTCTTCATCACATTATCACAAGCATCATATTCCCCAAACAATTTCATCTTGACGAAATAAGTCAAATTGAGATGAGTACCATGTATTGGATTATGACCGGTCAGGATAATTGTTTTGGGTACTCAATTCGGCAACACATGCAGGATATTATGGCTAAAGATACTATGCTGCCATATGGGAGGTTAATCACTAGATTTCTTCATGCCTATGACATTTGCATCCACCCGATGAAGAATCTATTCAAAATGATAGATATAACATAATAAATAAAACACTTTGAAAAGACTTAGGTGCACCTTTAGCAATGGCATATGGGTTAGGCAGCCTAGAAGGACGGATCCAATTCCTCCACAAATAGAACACCCGAAACACCAATTCTTATGGGAAATGAATCTCCTCCTCCTAGTCCTTTTGGCGCAGCACCTTCAGCTCCTATTTCCTCCTCGAAGATCGCATTATGGCGGAGGCTGTCTCAGATCAAATCACAAAGAAGAACAAATTCAAAATCAACAAGTTGAAATTTTGAAGACACTACGACAACTGAATGAAAAAATAGATATCATGTATCAGCATTGTGGATTACCTCCTAAGGATTAAACTGATGTATCTTTTTATTCTGTTTTGTTTGCTTTTAACAACAAGTTCAAAGTTTGTCATCGATTAAACGATAACTGATCCTTCCTTTTAGATAACTACTGTTTTGATCTGCATGATTTCTTTTGGATAAACTATTTCTGGCAAATTTGAATGATAAACCTTGTTAAATGCTTTTTTTTTTTATGATCATCAATTCGATGGCTTGTCTCTTTTTGTTGATGACAAAGGGGGAGAAGTGATGACCTACACCATAATGATAGCATGACTTATATAGATTACAAAAACTTGTGTGATATGAATGACTTATATGCCTTGCAAAATCCTTGAAAATATCACAAGATTGATTGATCATATTGAAAGCATGCCTTACATCTAAATCATAAAATTTATATTGAAAATCTTTATCTTCATGTCATCGTAGTAAAATTCGGTCCCTTTTCATTTAACTTATGATTTTCATAGAAGTTTTGTATTCACTATTGTTTAATGAGGATCATGATAAGCTCTACGGTTAGAACTTATCGGGTTATGCTTGAATCCAATGGGATGGAATTCAAGTGGTTTTTATCTTCTCATAATATGGCATATAGATAGGGGGAGTTATGTTTAACTTCGTCATCAATTGATTGTCATCATCAAAAAGGGGGAGATTGTTGAATCTCGGATTTTGATGATAAAATCAATTGATGGGTTATTTGATCTAATCCATATTATTGAGTTAAGTGTGCAGGATTAACTACGATAAACAGAAAACACAAAGCAAGAATACCGAGTCGAGTTCGATGAGCGTTTAAGAGTTCAAGAATCGTCCCGGAGATGCTAAGGAACCAACCGAGAAGAAATCGGGAACCTATTGGAAGTTGGCCGAAGAGATCGTGGGAGGTTGCTTGAGAGACCACCGAAGAAGTCTCAGCTACTCTTTAAAGTCATCACAAGTTCGGGGCGTGCTTGGACCCGTCGAAGGAAGTTCGGCCGGAAAGCTTCATTGAACAAGACTTGACGTTTGCGATTAATAAATTGCTTAGAATGTGTTTTGTTATGTAGTTCACTTGTAATTAGGATTAGGATTAAGAAGATAATCCTATATCCTGGTTAGGGGCCAATGGGGCCAAAGTCAGATTTGGTTTGGGCTAAAAGAAAGCCAAACCAAGTGAACAGGAGAAACGGTGGCGGCATGGCAAAGACTGACCCGGCGTTGGCGGTGGCACCGCCAAAGATCGGGAACCCAAAGAGAATTTGAATTTTGGAGCCCAAATTTTGGAGCCCAAATTTGAATCCTCTTGAGGCCTATAAATACCCCTCAAATCTCAGCTGAGAACACAACCTTTTGAGCAGCAAGAGTTTGAGAGAAAGATCTTAGAAAAGTGTTAGCTTGCTTTCTTTTCAATTTGCTAGTGTTCACCTCATCTCTTCTCGAAAATCTGTAAGAGAGTGAACCGCTTGTAAAGAGTTGTAAGGGGTATTTACCCTTCCATTTCAAGAGACTTGCTAGTGGAAGGTGGGAGCCTCATCGAAGAGGGGCCTCGCAAGTGGAGTAGGTCATTTGACCGAACCACTCTAAATTCGACATGATCCTTGGTTTGCGTTTCATTATTGTTATTTACATTATCGCAAACCTTCTTATATGCTTTAGTTCCTTATTACTTTTGCTGCGCATATTTAAGAATACGCTTTCAAGATTAAGCTTGTCAAGTTCCGCTCTCTTCATACGAAAGATTTTTTTAGAAAACCGAAGTTTTAATCCGCTGCACTAATTCACCCCCCCCTCTTAGTGCTGCTCCGATCCTAACACGGCGGACAGCGAGCGAAGCGAGAGGCAGCACCGTCCCTGCTATACGAACGCCCCATCCAGCCCTGTGCCACCCGGGGGGTTCCAGGGAGCTGAGATGGATGACGATTTGCTCCGCTCATGTCGTTCGCCGCGACACGCAAGAACTGCCCAAAACTGGCCAAAACGGCCCAAATACGGGCCAAAACAGACCATTTTTGGCTGAGCGACCGAGCGGCAAGCGGCGGACAGCGAGCGAAGCGAGAGGTAGCACCATCCCTGCTATAGGAACGCTCCATCCAGCCCTGTGCCACCACAGGGGTTCAGTGGTCTTTGAGATGGTGACGTTTTGCTCGCTCACGTCGATTCAGCAGCGAGACGCAAGAATTGCCCAAAAAAACTGGCCAAAATGGGCCAAAACTGGCCATTTTTTGGCTGCGGCGGCGGCAAGCGAAGGACAAGCGAAGCGGCGAGAGGCAGCACCGTCCCCGCTATCTGACGCCACATCTAGCCCTGTGCCACCCGGGGTTTCAGTGGTGCTGAGATGGCTAACGTTTTGCTCGCTCACGTCGTTCGTCAGCGGCACGCAAGAACTGCCCAAAAACTGGCCAAAACGCCCAAAAGCGGGCCAAAACCGGCCATTTTTTTGGCGAATGAAGCGGCGGACAGCGAAATGGCGAGAGGCAGCACCGCATACCTGCTATCTGAACGCCCATCCAACCCCGCGCCACTCGGGGGGTTTCAGGTTGCTGAGATGACTGACGTTTTGCTCGCTCATGTCGTTCGCCACGCGACGCAAGAACTGCCAAAAACCGGCCAAAACGGCCAAAAAGGGCCAAAAGCGGCCATTTTGGTGAGCGAACGAATGGGCGGGCGGCGACGGACAGCCGGCGGCGAGGTAGCACCGATCCCTGCTATCTGAACACCCCATCCAGCCCCTGTGCCACCCGGGGTTCCGGGGAGCTGAGATGGCTGACGTTTTGTTCCGCGACATGTCGATTCGCCGCGGGCACGCAAGAACGCCTTAAAAAACTGGCCAAAACGGCCCAAAAACGGGCCAAAACTGGCCATTTTTGGCTGTGCGACGAGCGGCGGACAGCGAGCGAAGCGAGAGGCAGCACCATCCCTGCTATACAAACGCCCCATCCAACCCTGTGCCACTCGGGGGGTTCCAGGGTGCCGAGATGGCTGACGTTTTGCTCCGCGCACGTCGTTTGCCACGGCACGCAAGAACTGCCCAAAAACTTTTTTTTTTGGTAAGTAAAAGTAAATTGATTATGTGTAAAGTTTCTACAAATAGCTTTATCTATACAAGTCATAGACAAAGCCATGTAACTCATAGAGTGCGAATACGATAGTTATGACTACACATGTTGTAGACTATAACTCCTAATTATAATCAAAATAGAAAATGTTTATCCAGATATATCAAAATTTGGCATCATTCCCAAGATCTTTAGCTAATAGCAAAATTAAAATTGATAAAAATATATTTTTCTCTTTGGGTAAAGTGCTCCGTTTTGAGATCTTGCTCCATACAGGATCTTGAGTCTCTAATAATCTCTTTCAATAGCTGAGCATTGTTTGTGTGTTGACATTTAAAAATTCTGTTACATCTCTCCTTCCACATCCACCAAATAGCACATCTGAAAGTAACCTTTGCTAGTTGTGTGAGAGGCCCTTTTCTTGAGAAACATTGCATGAGTTCGCCTAGTTCTTGGTGCAAGTTTGGTTGCAGCAGTCTATTGAGTTCAAATCGCTGGAGAATCTCCTTCCATATCCATTTTGTATAATCACAAGCAAAATAAAGGTGGTCAACAGTTTCTTCTTGTTGCATACAAAGGGAGCATCGGTTAACATGATAGATACCTCTTCTTTTCATATTGTCTATTGTAGGTAGTTTATTGAGAAGGGCCTGCCATGTACATAAGGAATGTCTTTGTGATCCCGGTCGATCCCATGTCCAACTGCTTGGGACCCACTTGTTGTTTCTTTGCCTAATTTGATTCCATGCAGATGTGGCACTAAATTTGCCATTGTCATGAGGCCAAATAAGTTTATCTGAAGAGTTGTTCGTGATTGGAATAACTATAATAGTCGGCCAAAGTGATAACATTTCGGGAGAAATAGGATTAGGGAGACACCAGTACCGTTAGCAATGAACTTCGAAACCTTCCAATCTTTGGGAGCCCCGAGATCTTTTCGTATTCGTCACCATATAATTGAAATATACTCTTCCCATTCACCTAAGGATCGTACCACATATTAGTACTAGTTCAGGAAGAGATTGCATAGGAAATGTGTTTGATTAGCCAATTCCTTGCCTTTAAAATTCCTTTCCAAGCTGCAGAGTGGTATGTTCTTGTTGAAATTTCCCAGATTGATTCTTTTGAAAGATACCTAGCAGAAACCCAATGTGACCATAAGGAACATTTGTTTTGCAAAAGATCCCACAATTGCTGCACCAGACATGCTTGATTCCAATCTCTAGTATTTCTCAAGTTTAGCCCCCCTTCATCTTTCGGTTTGCAAATGCTATCCCAATTTACCATATGCATTGCCTTATCATTTGTGCCATTCCAGAAGAAGTTCGCACTCTGAGTTACATGGCTTTGTTTATGACTTGTATAGATAAAGCTATTTGTAGAACCTTTACACATAATCAATTTACTTTTACTTACCAAAAAAAAAAAATACGAAGTAAGCAATAATCTTTCCCAATTGTATTCAGATTTGAAAGGAAATGAAAGCAAGGGCACACACGGAATCCAAGCAATCACATACAACTAAATTCAAATAAGAAGGTTAGATGAATTCGATATTCAAAGGAATGAAACTAGAATAGGCATATATCGAAAGCAAATGCGCCACAATGGGATATACATGTGCCTATATAAGTAAATGTGATATAGCATAAACGTTACACAATATGTTCAAGAATAGAAATAATTCATAGAAAAGAGCAAACAAGAATTCAAGAATTAATATAAGCCTCAATTGAGAGGCACATTGGATAAATATTTCATATTGTCATTTATGCTCCAATACCCTTAAGAAAGCTATTATCGAATGTTATATCAATCTATTTTCTGATGAAACAAATTTCGTATGAATCAGGGTTTTCAACAAGGAGTTACCGTGAATTTAGTAATCAAAGGTAAAAAAAAAATCACTGTTTTGCAGAATTCATAGGGTCGGATTCAACAAATAACAGAATAGGCATTGGAATTCCAAATTTATGAATCTATATGTCAAAAGAAAGATTTACATGTCTAGTTTCGAATGAAGTCAGTTTCGTATAAATCAGAATTTCCATCAGGAACTTATAGGTATTTTAGTATCAAAAGGTCAGAAATTTTGATCCCTGTTTTGTAGCATCTATAGGTTCATTTGAAACAGACGTTTGGGTAAGTATTCGGTGTCCAAAATCTTCAAAAGTGTCAAAAGAAAGATATAAGAGTCTAATTTCAAATGAACTAGGTCTTGCCCAAATCCACATTTAGTGCTAAAAATTATAGCTGAAAGAGTGTATAGGGATCAGTTTACAAAAAAATTCCAGTTCCATGGTTTTATGTCCAAAGAGAGAAATATCAAGTTCTAAGTAGAAGTCTTTCAGATTATTTAGAATCAATATAAGAACAGAGACTAAAATTTCTATACGATGGGGATAGAACACTTGCCTTTGAGAATTATGACCCAATTGAGAAGATTTGAGTAAGAAATCTCAAAGCCCCAATTTTTTTTCTTCTTCTTCTTCCCCCCTTTTTTTTCGTCTTCTTTCTTTCTTTCTCTATTCTTCCACGCAGCTACCTTCTCTGGTTCCTTAAGAACGAAGGCAGAGAGGCTTAAGCAGTGGGATTTGTAATTTTGTGTATTTTGCAGTTTAGTCCTTATATTATTATATTTACAATTAGGTCCTCAGGGTTTACATATAGGTCGTCAGATTTTTTTTTTTGAACAAATCCCACAAATCTTATCAATAAGATACCTTCGATTCATACTTTATATCTTTTATCAAATTTAAAATAGATGCTTACATTACCACTAGAAACTTATACGACAATTCAGAAATGAGGGATGTTACACTCTCCCTCCCTTAAAAGAAAAATTTAGTCCTCTAAATTTATCATACCTCTATCGATGAATAGATGGGGATAACCCTTTTTCATTTCCTCCTCTAAATCCCAGGTTGCTTTCTCTCTAGAATGATTTCTCAAAATTATTTGAACTAGAGGGATGACCCGATTCCTTAGGATCTTTTTTTTTTGGTAAGTAAAAGTAAATTGATTATGTGTAAAGTTTCTACAAATAGCTTTATCTATACAAGTCATAGACAAAGCCATGTAACTCATAGAGTGCGAATGCGATAGTTATGACTACACATGTTGTAGACTATAACTCCTAATTATAATCAAAATAGAAAATATTTATCCAGATATATCAAAATTTGGCATCATTCCCAAGATCTTTAGCTAATAGCAAAATTAAAATTGATAAAAATATATTTTTCTCTTTGGGTAAAGTGCTCCGTTTTGAGATCTTGCTCCATACAGGATCTTGAGTCTCTAATAATCTCTTTCAATAGCTGAGCATTGTTTGTGTGTTGACATTTAAAGATTCTGTTACATCTCTCCTTCCACATCCACCAAATAGCGCATCCGAAAGTAACCTTTGCGGTTGTGTGAGAGGACCTTTTCTTGAGAAACATTGCATGAGTTCGCCTAGTTCTTGGTGCAAGTTTGGTTGCGCAGTCTATTGAGTTCAAATCATTTGGAGAATCTCCTTCCATATCCATTTTGTATAATCACAAGCAAAATAAAGGTGGTCAACAGTTTCTTCTTGTTGTTGCATACAAAGGGAGCATCGGTTAACATGATAGATACCTCTTCTTTTCATATTGTCTATTGTAGGTAGTTTATTGAGAAGGGCCTGCCATGTACATAAGGAATGTCTTTGTGATCCCGGTCGATCCCATGTCCAACTGCTTGGGACCCACTTGTTATTTCTTTGCCTAATTTGATTCCATGCAGATGTGGCACTAAATTTGCCATTGTCATGAGGCCAAATAAGTTTATCTCGAAGAGTTGTTCGTGATTGGAATAGCTATAATAGTGGCCAAAGTGATAACATTTCGGGGAAATAGGATTAGGGGAGACACTGTGTACCGTTAGCAATGAACTCAGAAACCTTCCAATCTTTGGGAGCCCCGAGATCTTTTCGTATTCTGTCACCATATAATTGAAATATACTCTTCCCATTCACCCAAGGATCGTACCACATATTAGTACTAGTTCCAGAAGAGATTGCATAGGAAATGTGTTTGATTAGCCAATTCCTTGCCTTTAAAATTCCTTAGGATCTTTTCTTTCTTATCAACAATCTGAATGGGCTCTTCCACATAAGATAAATCTTTATCGATCTCCATCAGCTCATACTTAATGATATGAGAAGGGTCAGATATATACTTTCTAATCATCGAAACATGGAATATATTATGGATATGGCACAACGATGGTGGCAAGGCAATCCTGTAAGCGACAGAACCAACTCTCTCAAGAACCTCAAAAGGTCCAATAAATCTTGGGCTTAACTTTCCTTTCTTTCCAAACATTATAATGCTTTTGGAAGGGGAGACCTTTAAGAATATAAAGTCTCCAATTTCAAATTTAATATCTCGTCTTCTATTGTCAGCATAACTCTTTTGACGACTCTGAGCAGTTTTTAACCTTTTCCTTATAACTTGAATTTTCTTGGTAGTTTCTTGAACTTTGTCCGGTGCTAACAACTTTCTATCACAACTTCCTCCCAACATATAGGTGTTATGCACTTTCACCCATATAAAGCTTCATAAGGAGCCATCTGAATACTTGAATAAAAACTATTATTATAAGTGAACTCAATAAGTGAAATATCTTTATCCCATTCACCTTCCCAATCCATAACACAGGCTCTAAGCAAATACTCAAGTGTTCGATTTGTTCTTTCTGACTGACCATCAGGCTGAGGATGATATACAGTACTAAACTTGACTTTAGTGCCCATAGATTCCTGTAATCTTCTCTAGAATCTAGAGTCTTTATCAGAGATTATCTCCTTTGGAATACCATGAAGTCTTACTATTTCATTAACATATAAATCTGCAAGTTTATCAAGCGAATAAGTCATATTAATCGGTAGGAAATGTGTAAATTTTGTTAACCTATCAATGATAACCCAAATAGCATCATGCTTTCTAGAGGTTCTGGGTTGTCCTGAAACAAAATCCATGGTAACACATTCCCATTTCCATTCAAGAATATCTAAAGGTTACAACAACCTTCCAGGTCTTTGGTGTTCTACTATGATTTGCTAACAAGTCCAGCATTTTGAAACATACATTGCAATTTCCTTCTTCATGCCTCCCCACCAATAATGACTTTGGATATCTCTAGACATCTTAGTGCTCTCAGGATGCATGGTGTACTTTGAAGTATGACTTTCCTTTATGATTTGATTCTTGATTTCTGGTTCATTTGGTACACATACTCTCTCCCCAAATCTCAATAGGCCAACTTTTGAAAATTAAAATTTTGGCTTCAATTCCTTTTCTACTTCATTCCTTAAGTAGATTAAACGTGGATCTCGTAATTGGCCTTCCTTAATTTGTTGAATAAGATCAGATTGCACTTGAATGGAGGCCATCAATATCATCGAGTTTTGCTCTTTTCTCAAAGCTTTCCAATCAAAATTTTCTTCTAATAACTTCCATTGCTTCATGACCAGACTAGCTATAAAATTTGTAGATTTTCTACTAAGTGCAACAGCAACAACATTGGCTTTGCCCGGGTTATAACGGATGGCATAATCATAATCCTTCATAAGTTCTATCCATCTTCGCTGCCTCATGTTTAACTCTTTCTGAGTGAAAATATATTTTAAACTCTTGTGATCAATAAAGATTTCAAATTGTTGACCTTACAAATAATGTCTCCAAATCTTTAGTGCAAAAACAATTGCTGCCAATTCCAAATCATGAGTTGGATAATTCACTTCATAAGTTTTTAGTTACCTAGAAGCATAAGCAATCACTCTCCCTTCCTACATCAAAACACATCCAAAACCCTTTCTTGAAGCATCAGTATAAACTACAAATCCCGCACTACCACTTGGAATAGTGAGAATAGGGGCACTAGTCAATCTTCTTTTTAAATCATGAAAACATTGCCCACAATCATCACCCTATACAACTTTCACATTCTTTTTAGTGAGGTTGGTGAGAGGTCGAGCGATTCGTGAAAATCCCTCCATAAATCTCCGGTAATAACCTGCCATGCCTAAGAAGCTTCTAACTTCTGTTACATTTGTTGGTACATCCCATTCAACTACAGCTTCCACTTTCTTTGGATCAACAGATATACCCTTCCCTGAAATCACATGGACTAAGAAAGCAACTTCATTCAACCAAAATTCACATTTGCTGAACTTTGCATACAACTTCTTTTCTCTTAGTATGTATAATAGATTTCTCAAGTGTTCCTCATGCTCCTGATTATTCCTTGAATACACTAATATGTCATCAATGAATACAATTACACAGTCATCCAAGAGCGGTTGAAATATCTTATTCATTAGTTCCAAAAAAGCTGCAGGGGCATTAGTCAAACCAAAAGGCATCACCAAGAATTCATAGTGACCATATCGAGTTCTAAAAGCTATTTTTGGAATATCCTCCTCCTTGATCTTCGACTGATAGTAACCTGACTTGAGATCAATCTTAGAGAATACTTGTGCATCCTGTAGTTGATCAAACAAATCATCAATTATGGGTATGGGATACTTGTTTTTGATGGTCACCTGATTCAACTGTCTATAATCAATACAAAGCCTTAATGTTCCATCCTTCTTCTTCACTAATAATACCGGACCACCCCACGGTGAAACGCTGGGTCGTATGAAGCCCTTATCTAATAATTCTTATAGTTGCTTCTTTAATTCCTCTAGCTTGAGTGGTGTCATTCTTTAAGGGGGCTAAGATATTGGGGTTGTACTAGGGACCAGATCAATAACAAATTCACCCTCTCTATCTAGAGGTAAACCAGGCAAGTCATCTGGGAATACATCAGGGAACTCTTTGACCACTGAAATTTCATCTAGATGGGTTTCCTGATTTGAATGCTCCTTTACACACACCATATATCAAATACAACCCTTCTGCATAAGACAATAAGCTTGAAGTGCTGATATCAAGCAAGGAGGCAAATCATGCCTAATGCCCTCAAAGTAAAATATAGGCTGATATGGTATGCAAAAAGTAATTATTATTGTGTAGCAATCAATACTAGCATGATAGGAAGATAGCCAATCTATGCCAAGTATAATATCAAAACCCTGGATCTCTAGGAGAATCAAATCAGTAAGGAGTTCATGTTCTCCAATAGAGATCAAACAAGATGGGTAAACCAAGTGTGTTGCCAAAGAATCCCCAACAGTAGTTGTTACATATAACATATCATCCAGGGGTCTAGGTTGAATATCCAAGTGACAAGCGAAGTATTATGAAACAAAGGATAAGTTGGAACCGGGATCAAACAAAACATTGGCATTTCTTTTAGAAACATGAAGAATACCTTCAACCACTGATTTAAAAGCTTTAGAATCTTGTTCAGTGATAGCATACGCTCTAGCATAGGCTGAGGGTCTAGGAGGCAATGGCTCTTTCTTCCTGTTCAGTGGGCAATCTCTTACTTGATGATCTAACTTTCCACAAGCAAACTAGGCTCCAGTCATCCGAAAACACTGATTGTCTCATGATTTAATCCACATTTTGCACATTATTGAGTCCTCCATCGTGGTTTACCTTTCTCAAATCTAGATGTCTTGATCCTCTTGTTACTAGCTTCATATTCATTTTCTCTCTTGCTTTTGCTAGTAAATTTGTCCTTTTTGTTCTTACCCTTGATTTCTTGAATTTCCTCCAAGTCTATTTCAATTTTCAAAGCTCTTTCTACCATATCCGCATATGTTTGTAGTTTTAAAGCTGACATTAGACTTCTTATTGCTGGTCGTAATCCCCTTTCAAACCTTCTTGCTTTTCTAGATTCATCATCAGTCATATGTGTGGCAGAACTGGAGAGCTCAGTGAATTTAGACTCATACTTTGTAACCGTCATAATTCCCTAGATAAGATTCAAGAACTCCATTTCTTTTTGCTCTCTCATACAATCTGGAAAATATTTATCATTAAACTTTTCTTTGAATAACTTCCATGTCATTGGGTCATGTTTGATTTCAAAAATCCTTTTAATCATTCTCCACCAGTGTTCAGCCTCTCCTTCCAGCATGAAGGTAGCAAGAGAAACTTTCTGATCATCAGGGTAATTTAAGATATCAAATATTTTCTCTATCTGCATCATCCATCGTTCTGCCGCCATTGGAACAAACTCACGACTAAAACTGGGAGGACTAAGCTTCTTAAATTGTTCAATTCCCAACCCTGTCTGGTTTGATGTCCCTGTTCCATCATTTCTTCCTTATTGGACATGTTGTTGTTGTTGTTGCATCACTTGTGCCATAGTCTCCAAAGTCCGCATGATACCACTCAATTGATCAGTAGTGGATGCAACAGGAGAACCAAATGATCTCGTCATCCTTGCTTCCTAAACCATCGAAAGAAAATTTTCTTTGATCAACCTCTAAAGGAAAGTCAATAAACCTCTTTTTTTTTTTTTTTTTTTTTACATCAAGCATATCAAAAAAAATATTCTTAGTGATTCTCAAATCATGCTCTGATGCCACCTTGTCACGCCCCTCAAAAATATCGATAATATTAAAAATTTTCATCACAAATGCATCTAGGATCCATGCACACATTTGAGGTCACTAAGAAAACATTGAGATCAAACTTTCACCTCTATAATCTACAAATTTATAAACCCTGTGCAGTTCATAAACATACAACACATCGCTCGTTGATTCATAAAATCTGAACCCAACTCACCAAAATAATAACCACAACATAAATCCACAAGCATGGGAGTTTATACGGTCACAACACCAACGTTTACCATAAGTTCATATCATTACACGAATTAAACTTAACATTCCAGATTCGTAAACCTGAGAGGTCCTTTAAACTTTTACAAAATCTACAAGGTTAGATTCACCGTCAACATTTCATTAGATGCAAAGTGTGCTTATACAATAAAAAAATTTATACTATTAAAGATCTGCCCAAAATCTTTTAGCTTTCCACTGCCTTAGCCCAATATTAACATTTAAGCGAGCGACAAGCTATCATGAAAAATTTATACAGCAACGGGGTGAGCATATAAAGCTCAGCAAGTGACTGACATATCCATGGTAAAAGAGCGAAATTTCCAAACAAATAAGGTTTCATAATGCAAGGCGAATATGAGAATCCATAGACATAATCTCATTAGGTGTAGAATCACAAATATCATTTCAATCAAACATTTTTGGTTCTTAATCAGTAGAGCAAAGAGTAATTGGAGCATATCAATAGCGTATGGAATGTTCCAGAGTATATCAACTACATATGGAACATTTCGAAGCATAACAATAGCAAATGAAACATTTTGGAGCATATCAAAGGCGTATGAAATGTTTCGGAGCATATTAATGATAAATGAAATATTTCGGAATATATCAATGGCGTATGGACCATTTCGGAGCATTTCAAATAACGAATACAAAGCAGAATCTCAAACGTCGACTTGACGTTGCATTCATTTCATTCTTATCCAAAGCATGTATAGAAACACATAACCAAAGCTTTGGATACCATATCAAACATATAGAAGGTGAAGTGGGACCATAACATAATATGGTACATCCATTTCTGAATGACCACCAAACATAAGTCTCCCACGTCTGGGAGCTCCATCCACCCACGTCTGAGTGAAGTCATAAGGGCCGGCAGAGCATCACAGGCTCTATGCATAACTTCCTTCACCATTTATGGCAAAGGTTCACAATATCCCACAAACACCAGAGTACAAAGGATAGTATGAACAATGAATAGCACATATCGGAAGCACACGCGGAACAACAAAATGTACATGTATTTATGAGTCAATACGAAGTAAGCAAAAATCTTTCACAATTGTATTCAGATTTGAAAGAAAATGAAAGCAAGGGCACACATGGAATCCAAGCAATCACATACAACTAAATTCAAATAAGAAGGTTAGATGAATTTAATATTCGAAGGAATGAAACTAGAATAGGCACATATTGAAAGCAAATGCGGAACAATGGGATATACATGTGCCTATATAAGTCAATGTGATATAGCATAAACGTTACACAATATGTTCAAGAATGGAAATAATTCATAGACAAGTGAAACAAGAATTCAAGCATTAATATAAGCCACAATTGAGTGAAGGGAACTGAATGAAATCTATTTCCAAGCGAATGAAAACAGAAGATGTGAAATCGATCAAAGCTCGATTTCTGACAGAATTCAAGAGGCACATTGGATAAATATTTCAGATTATCAATTATGCTCCATTACCCTCAAGAAACCTATTATCAAAATTATATTAATCTATTTTCTGATGGAACAAATTTCGTATGAATCAGGGTTTCCAACAAGGAGTTACCGTGAATTTAGTAATCAAAGGTCAAAAACAAAATCATTGTTTTGCAGAATTCATAGGGTCGGATTCACAAATAACAGGATAGGCATTTGAAATCCAAATTTATGAATCAATATGTCAAAAGAATGGTTTACAAGTCTAGTTTCGAATGAAGTTAATTTCGTACAAATCAGAATTTCGAACAGGAACTTATAGGTATTTTAGTATCGAAAGGTCAGATATTTTGATCCCTGTTTTGCAGCATTTATAGGTTCATTTGAAATAGACGTTTGGGTAAGTACTCGGTGTCCAAAATCTTCAAAACTGTCAAAAGAAAGATATAAGAGTCTAATTTCAAATGAACTAGGTATTGCCCAAATCCACATTTAGTGCTAAAAATTATAGTTGAAACAGTGTATAGGGGTCAGTTTACCGAAAAATTCCAGTTCCATGGTTTTATGTCCAAAGAGAAAAATATTAAGTTCTAAGTAGAAATCTTTCAGATTATTTGGAATAAATATAAGAACAGAGACTAATATTTCTGTAGGATGGGTTTAGAACACTTGCCTTTGAGAATTATGACCCCAATTGAGATGATTTGAGTAAGAAACCTCAAAGCACCAATTTTTTTTCTTCTTCTTCTTCCCCCCTTTTTTTTTCTTCTTCTTTCTTTCTTTCACTATTCTTCCATGCAGCTACCTTCTCTGGTTCCTTAAGAGCGAAGGCAGAGAGGCTTAAGCGGTGGGATTTGTAATTTTGCGTATTTTGCAGTTTGGTCGTTGTATTATTATATTTACAATTAGGTCCTCATGGTTTACATATAAGTCCTCAGATTTTTTTTTTTTTGAACAAATCCCCCAAATCTTATGAATAAGTTACCTCTGATTTATACTTTAGCTCTTTTACAAATTTAAAATAGATGCTTACATTACCACTAGAAACTTATACGACAATTCAGAAATGAGGGATGTTACACTCTCCCCCCTTTAAAAGAAAATTTTAGTCCTCTAAATTTATCATACCTATATCGTTGAAAAGATGGGGATAACCCTTTTTCATTTCCTCCTCTAGCTCTCAGGTTGTTTTCTCTCCAGAATGACATCTCCAAATTACTTAAACTAGAGGGATGACCCGATTCCTTAGGATCTTTTCTTTCTTATCAACAATCTGAATGGACTCTTCCATATAAGACAAATCTTTATTGATCTCCATCAGCTCATACTAAATGATGTGAGAAAGGTCAGATATATACTTTATAATCATCGAAACATGTAATATATTATGGATATGGCACAATGGTGGTGGCAAGGCAATCCTGTAAGTGACAGAACCAACTCTCTCAAGAACCTCAAAAGGTCCAATAAATATTGGGCTTAACTTTCCTTTCTTTCCAAACCTTATAATGCCTTTGGAAGGGGAGACCTTTAAGAATATAAAGTCTCAGATTTTAAACTCAATATCTCGTCTTCTATAGTCAGCATAACTCTTTTGATGACTCTGAGCAGTTTTTAACCTTTTCCTTATAACTTGAATTTTCTCGGTAGTTTCTTGTACTTTCTCCGGTGCTAACAACTTTCTGACACCAACTTCATCCCAACATATAGGTGTTATGCACTTTCGCCCATATAAAGCTTCATAAGGAGCCATATGAATACTTGAATGAAAACTATTATTATAAATGAACTCAATAAGTGAAATATCTTTATCCCATTCACCTTTCCAATACATAACATAGGCTCTAAGCAAATCCTCAAGTGTTTGAATTGTTCTTTCTGTCTGACCATCAGGCTGAGGATGATATACAGTACGAAACTTGACTTTAGTGCCCATAGATTCCTGTAATCTTCTCCAGAATCTTGAGAGAAATCTAGAGTCTTTATCAGAGATTATCTCCTTTGGAATACCATGAAGTCTTACTATTTCATTAACATATAAATCTGCAAGTCTATCAAGCGAATAAGTCATATTAATCGGTAGGAAATGTGTACATTTTGTTAACCTATCAATGATAACCCAAATAGCATCATGCTTTCTAGAGGTTCTGGGTAGTCCTGAAACAAAATCCATGGTAACATATTCCCATTTCCATTCAGGAATATCTAAAGGTTATAACAACCCTCTAGGTCTTTGGTGTTCTACTTTGATTTGCTGACATGTCAAGCATTTTGAACATACATTGCAATTTCCTTCTTCATGCCTTCTCACCAATAATGACTTTGGAGATCTCTATACATCTTAGTGCTCCCAGGATGCATTGTGTACTTTGAAGTATGCCTTTCCTTTAGGATTTGATTCTTGATATCTAGTTCATTTGGTACACATACTCTCTCCCCAAATCTCAATAGGCCATCGTTTGAAAATTAAAATTTTGGCTACAATTCCTTTTCTAGTTCATTCCTCAAGTAGATTAAACGTGGATCTCGTAATTGTCCTTCCTTAATTTGTTGAATAAGATCAAATTGCACTTGAATAGAGGCCATCAATATCATCGAGTTTTGCTCTTTCCTCAAAGCTTTCAAATCAAAATTTTCTTCTAATAACTTCCATTGCTTCACGACCAGACTAGCTATAAAACTTGTAGATTTTCTACTAAGTGCATCAGCAACAACATTGGCTTTGCCCGGGTGATAACGAATGGCACAATCATAATCCTTCAGAAGTTCTATCCATCTTCCCTACCTCATGTTTAACTCTTTCTGAGTGTAAATATATTTTAAACTCTTGTGATCAGTAAAGATTTCAAATTGTCGACTATACAAATAATGACTCCAAATCTTTAAAGCAAAAACAATTGCTGCCAATTCCAAATCATGAGTTGGATAATTCACTTCATAAGTTTTTAGTTGCCTAGAAGCATAAGCAATCACTCTCCCTTCCTGCATCAAAACACATCCAAGGCCCTTTCTTGAAGCATCAGTATAAACTACAAATCCCTCACTACCACTTGGAATAGTGAGAATAGGGGCACTAGTCAATCTTCTTTTTAACTCTTGAAAACCTTGCTCACAATCATCACCCCATACAAATTTCACATTATTTTTAGTGAGGTTGGTGCGAGGTCGAGCGATTTGAGAAAATCCCTCCACAAATCTCCTGTAATAACCTGCCATGCCCAAGAAGCTTCAAACTTTTGTTACATTTGTTGGTACATCATGTTAGGATCGGAGCGGTACTAAGAGGGGGGGGTGAATTAGTGCAGCGGTGAAGTGCGATAAACTTTTCACGATTTAAACACTTTTCGGAAACTTCGTACGATAAAAGCAATGTTTTCGTTTAAAACCGTTTCGATTGCGTTTTAACTTGAAGAGATAAGTAAGACGGAGACAAAGCAGTATAGCATTAAAGTGCAAATGGTTTGCAGTAATATAAATGACAATAAGTAAAAGCAAACCAGAGATAACACCGATTTTTACAAAGTGGTTCTGGTCAAATGACCTACATCCACTTACGAGGCCCCTCTTGATGAGGCTCCCCACCTTCCACTAGCAAATCTCTTGAAGGAAGGGTAAATATCCCTCTTACAACTCTTTACAAGCGGTTCACTCTCTTACAAATTTTCAGCAAGAAATAAGGCGGTGAACACTAGCTAAATGAAAACAAGATTAGCTAGGACTTTTCTAAGACCTTTCTCTCAAACACTTGCTGCTCAAAAAGTGTAATCTCAGTTGAGATTTGAGGGGTATTTATAGGCCTCAAGAGGATTCAAATTTGGGCTCCAAATTTGAATTCTCGTGGAAGTTCTAATCTTTGGCGGTTGCCGTCTTTGTCATTGGATGGCGGCCACCGCTTATCGATGTCGGTCGACAAGAATGGGCGGTGCCACCGTCCAACCTGCGGTGCTACCGCCTAGCTCTCGAGCACTGGGAGGTGCCACCGCCAGACTCTCTGGGTCTTTGGTGAGGTGCAGCCTTTAGTTCTGGCGAAGCCACCTTGAGACTCTTGGTTGACCTGGTTGGGCTTCAAACTTTTTTTTTTTTGGTAAGTAAAAGTAAATTGATTATGTGTAAAAGTTTCTACAAATGGCTTTATCTATACAAGTCATAGACAAAGCCATGTAACTCATAGAGTGCTTGAATGCGATAGTTATGACTACACATGTTGTAGACTATAACTCCTAATTATAATCAAAATAGAAAATGTTTATCCAGATATATCAAAATTTGGCATCATTCCCAAGATCTTTAGCTAATAGCAAAATTAAAATTGATAAAAATATATTTTTTCTCTTTGGGTAAAGTGTCTGCTTTTGAGATCTTGCTCCATACAGGATCTTGAGTCTCTAATAATCTCTTTCAATAGTGAGCATTGTTTGTGTGTTGACATTTAAAGATTCTGTTACATCTCTCCTTCCACATCCACCAAATAGCGATCTCGAAAGTAACCTTTGCGGTTGTGTGAGAGGACCTTTTCTAGAGAAACATTGCATGAGTTCGCCTAGTTCTTGGTGCAAGTTTGGTTTTGGCGGTCTATTGAGTTCAAATCATTTGGAGAATCTCCTTCCATATCCATTTTGTATAATCACAAGCAAAATAAAGGTGGTCAACAGTTTGTTTCTTCTTGTTGCATACAAAGGGAGCATCGGTTAACATGATAGATACCTCTTCTTTTCATATTGTCTATTGTAGGTAGTTTATTGAGAAGGGCCTGCCATGTACATAAGGAATGTCTTTGTGATCCCTACGATCCCATGTCCAACTGCTTGGGACCCACTTGTTATTTCTTTGCCTAATTTGATTCCATGCAGATGTGGCACTAAATTTGCCATTGTCATGAGGCCAAATAAGTTTATCTGAAGAGTTGTTCGTGATTGGAATAGCTATAATAGTCGGCCAAAGTGATAACATTTCGGGGGAAATAGGATTAGGGAGACACTGTGTACCGTTAGCAATGAACTCGAAACCTTCCAAACTTTGGGAGCCCCGAGATCTTTTAGTATTCTGTCACCATATAATTGAAATATACTCTTCCCATTCACCCAAGGATCGTACCACATATTAGTACTAGTTCGGAAGAGATTGCATAGGAAATGTGTTTGATTAGCCAATTCCTTGCCTTTAAAATTCCTTTCAAGTTTGCAGAGTGGTATGTTCTTGTTGAAATTTCCCAGATTGATTCTTTTGAAAGATACCTAGCAGAAACCCAAAGTGACCATAAGGAACATTTGTTTTGCAAAAGATCCCACAATTGCTGCACGGACATGCTTGATTCCAATCTCTAGTATTTCTCAAGTTTAGCCCCCCTTCATCTTTGGGTTTACAAATGCTATCCCAATTTACCATATGCATTGCCTTATCATTTGTGCCATTCAGAAGAAGTTCATTAATAACCGTTCAATATCTTGGAGAAGTCCAAAGCGGGTAGAAGAAATGCATTACACCAATATATAGAGTAGGAGTGCAATACCGAACGGATGAGTTTAAAGTCGCCCCGCTTTTGATAGAAACCTATTTTTCCAAGAAGAAATTCTATTCTTTTTTTTTGCAAGATAGGCTGTGTGGGTTTTGTGAATGCCTGTGGATATGAGCGGAGACCCAAATAAGGAACCGGCAAGCTTCCCTCACTAACCCCCAAAGTTTGTGCAATAAAGACATTTTCCTCAACGTAAGGGCTCATATATACTTTACTTTTCGCATGATTTAAGCGAAGTCCGAAACCATACCAAAGTCATTCATAATAGTAGCCGGGGTTCTTTCTTGAAGTTGGTTCATTTTGGAGAAAGATAAGTAAGTCATCTGCAAATGTTATATGTGATATATGAACAGAACCAAAGAATGGGTACCTTAATGCTGCCATTTAAGACTGCGTGTGTTCCAACATACAGACTAAGTCCTTTCATCGCATAATAGTAAAAGATACGGAGAGAGTGGATCACCTTGTCGGATGCCATTCGTGCTCCCAAAAAAAAAACCAATTGGTGAGCCATTAAAGAGTATCGAAAACTTTGGAGTTTCGGGCAAGATTGAATCAATTAACCCATTCTTGTGGGAAGTTCATATCGAGGAGCATCTTATAGATAAACTTCCTATTAACTGAATCGAAGGCTTTCCGTAAATCAGCTTTAAAACATATTTTTGTCCCTCTTGCTTTTTGAATGCAAATCTTTGACCAAGTCATTAGCAAGCAAAATGTTATGATGTATACTTCTCCCTTTGATGAAAGCAGCTTGGTTTGGGCTAATGATCTTGTGTATTACCTTTTGCATTCTATTTGCCAATACTTTGGAGATGATCTTGTAAATAAAGTTGCATAATGATATGGGTCGATAGTTCTCTAGTGAATCAGCCCCCCTGCATTCTTCGGAATTAAGGAAATAAAAGTGCAATTCATCTCTCTAAGAATATGACCTGAAGAGAAAAAAATGTTGGCAAGCCTTGATCACATCATTTCCAATAATAGACCAAGCGGTTTGGTAAAATTCATTTGGAAATCCATCCGGACTGGGCTTTTGTGCTTTGGTGACTTAAAGACAACACATACAATTTAGCCATCATCATGTAATTGGGGCATTGAGGATTGAAATAGCTTCGAATCAAGTTTTCTAGTCGGCTCCACATGAATGTTATTAGGTTTCCCAGCTTGATTGAGTAAGGAAAAAAAAAATTGCTCTGTGTGTGCTTTAACCTCATCCAACTTCTCAATAAGATTATCATCTTTGTCTCTGCATTTTGTTGATCTGGGGTTAATAGCCCTTCGAGTAGCAATTGAAGCATAGAAAAATTTTGTATTGGAATCCCTAAGCGTAAGCCAATGTTGTCGAGACTTACGCTTTGCAAAACTTTCCTCCTGTTTTTAAGGCTTGCATGAAGTTATTTCTGGCTTCGCCTCTTTGTAGATAATATTTTCATCATTTGGTGAAGTTGCAGCTCATGTTGCATAGACATTAGTTCCTTTTCTGCAAAAGTTGAACTCGGTGTTAATATTGCCAAAAGTATTTGTATTCCACTCCTTTAGTCTTTGCTTTTCACAGGCTTTTGAGCTTTTGACATAAGATGTAAGGGGGGGGATCCATGCACATTAACATTCCAAGCAGATCCGATAACATCAAGAAATTGAGGATGAGTACTCCACATGTTAAAGAATCTAAATGGTTTCTTGCCTCTTGGTGTCGCTTTTTTTCTGCGTGTATATACATTAAAGAATGGTCGAAAACAAAGCAAACACCATACTCAAGAAGTGAATCTGGGGGTAAAGCGTTAACCATTCATGATTAATCAAACACCTATCAAGTCGAGCCATTATTTTTTCTGTTAGCAGCACCTTGATTACTCGGGAGAGCCAATTACCCATAGATTTCATATCAAACAATGCTGCAGTGTCAATGTAATCATTGAACTTTTGAAGTCTGGCTTTTCAAAGTTGTCTACCACCCTGTTTTTTCATTTGTGTACCGAACAGTATTAAAGTCTCCAAGAACAATCCAAGGTACATTGAGACAACCATTTACAATATTAGTCGGTCGGACCAAAGAGTATTTCTTTTTCTTGCATCTTGTTTGAAGCATATATACCATGAAATTGAATTGATGACCATTCTTTTATCCTCTACCTTAAGATGAATGAATTGATCAAGAGCAGAAATAAACCAAGCATTAATAGAGTTAGGATGCCATAAGACCCATATTCTACCAAAAGTGTCATTTGAATCATTGGTAAACAGTTAAGCGTCCGCCATATTAAATTCTTTTGAGCTTGAACGCTTGATTGTTTAATTTTTGTTTCCACTAGAATAACAATATCACATGCGGGCGGACTTGATTATTCTATTGAGCTCCCGACATTTCTCCGACTTATTAAGTCCTTGAACATTCCAGCATGTTATCTTCATTAGTAAAAGATAGTAAGGTATTCATCCTCGACTTTGGATGGATTGTACCATCCTTTTTTTCTTATCTTTCGGTTTTGTATTTTCCTCCCGCACAATATCCTTACCTTTTATGGCTTTATTCCTATATTTATCCACTTCATCTACAGCTTGCAGATTTTTAAACTTTAAAATACCTTGAGTCATGTGGTCTTGATTGGCAGGGTTTGTTGAAGATCGATAAGATTGTTGCATCACAATATCCTGGATAGTACTTGTTGGAGCAGTCTGGCTAGAGAGGTTTGTTGGAGCATGACTTTGTTGAGACAGAATATCCTTGTTGGCAATGTTTGTTGTGGCCTGAGTTTGTTGAGGAATAATATCCTTGCTAGCGAGAACTTAGCCCAAACCAAGTCTAATTTTGGGCTTAGTTGGCCCCTAACCAGGATATAGGACTATTTCTTAATCCTGATCCTAATTACAAGTTAACTACTTAACAAAAACATATCCTAAGCAAATTTTCAACCGCGAACGTCGAGTCTTGTTCCGGCGAGCTTTCCGACGAACTTCTTCCGACGGGCTCCCAACAAGCTCCCAAACTTGTGATAACTTTAATGAGTAGCCGAGCCTTCTCGGTGATCTCCGTGAACCTCCGACGATCTCTTCGGCGAACCTCCGAAAATTTCGACAGGTTCCCGATTTTTTCTCGGTTGGTTCCGGCAGCATCTCCGACGATTCTTCGAACTCTTAAACGTACATCGAACTTGACTCTGGTATCCTTGCTTTGTGTTTTCTGGTTACCGTAGTTAATCCTGCACACTTAACTCAATAATATGGATTAGATCAAATAACCTATCAATTGATTTTATCATCAAAATCCGAGATTCAACACATCCCATTCAACTACAGCTTCCACTTTCTTTGGATCAATAGATATACCCTTCCCAGAAATCACATGTCCTAAGAAAGCAACTTCATTCAACCAAAATTCACATTTGCTGAACTTTGTATACAACTTCTTTTCTCTTAGTATGGACAATACATTTCTCAAGTGTTCCTCATGCTCCTGATTACTCCTTGAATACACCAATATGTCATCAATGAATACAATTACACAGTCATCCAAGAGCGGTTGAAATATCCTATTCATTAGTTCCATAAAAGCTGCAGGGGCATTAGTCAAACCAAAAGACATCACCAAGAATTCATAGTGACCATATCGAGTTCTAAAAGTTGTTTTTGGAATATCCTCCTCCTTGATTTTCAACTGATAGTAACCTGACCTGAGATCAATCTTAGAGAATACTTGTGCACCCTACAATTGATCAAACAATTCATCAATTATGGGTATGGGATACTTGTTTTTTATGGTCACCTGATTCAACTGTCTATAATCAATACAAAGTCTTTATGTTCCATCCTTCTTCTTCACTAATAAAACCGAAGCATCCCACGGTGAAACGCTGGGTCGTATGAAGCCCTTATCTAATAATTCTTGTAGTTGCTTCTTTAATTCCTCTAGCTCGAGTGGTGCCATTCTTTAGGGAGGCTAAGATATTGGGGTTGTACTAGGGACCAGATCAATAACAAATTCACCCTCTCTATCTAGAGGTAAACCAGGCAAGTCATTTGGGAATACATCAGGGAACTCTTTGACCACTAAAATTTCATCTAGATGGGTTTCCTGATTTGAATGCTCCTTTACACACACCATATAACAAAAACAACCCTTCTGCATAAGACGATAAGCTTGAAGTACTGATATCAAGCAAGGAGGCAAATCATGCCTAATGCCCTAAAGTAAAATATAGGCTGATATGGTATATAGAAAGTAATTATTATTGTGTAGCAAACAATAATAGCATAATAGGAAGATAGCCAATCCATGCCAAGTATAATATCAAAACCCTGGATCTCTAGGAGAATCAAATCAGTAAGGAGTTCATGTTCTCCAATAGAGATCAAACAAGATGGGTAAACCAAGTTTGTAGTCAAAGAATCCCCAGCAGCAGTTGTTACATATAACATTTCATCCAGGGGTCTAGGTAGAATATCCAAGTGACAAGCGAAGTATTGTGAAACAAAGGATAAGTTGAAACCGGGATCAAACAAAACATTTGCATTTGTTTTAGAAACATGAAGAATACCTTCAACCACTGATTTAGAAGCTTTAGAATCTTGTTCAATGATAGCATACACTCTAGCATGGGCTGAGGGTCTAGGAGGCAGTGGCTCTTTCTTCTTGTTCAGTGGGCAATCTCTTCTTGATGATCTAACTTTCCACAAGCAAAACAGGCTCCAGTCGTCCGAAAACACTGATTTACTCATGATTTAATCCACATTTTGCACATGACTGAGTCCTCCATCGTGGTTTACCTTTCTCAAATCTAGATGTCTTGATCCTCTTGTTACTAGCTTCATATTCATTTTCTCTCTTGCTTTTGCTAGTAAATTTGTCCATTTTATTCTTACCCATGATTTCTTGAATTTCCTCCAAGCCTCTTTCAATTTTCTAAGCTCTTTCTATCGTATCCGCATATGTTTGTAGTTTTAAAGCTGACATTTGACTTCTTATTGCTGGTCGTAATCCCCTTTCAAACCTTCTTGCTTTTTAGATTCATCATCAGTCATATGTGTGGCAAAATTGGAGAGCTCAGTGAATTTAGATTGATACTTTGTAACTGTCATAATTCCCTAGAAAAGATTCAAGAACTCCAATTCTTTTTGCTCTCTCATACAATCTGGAAAATATTTATCGTTAAACTTTTCTTTGAATAACTTCCATTTCATTGGCTCATGTTTGATTTCAAAAATCCTCTTAATAATTCTCCACCAGTGTTCAGCCACGCCTTCCAGCATGAAGGTAGCAAGAGAAACTTTCTGATCATCAAGGTAATTTAAGATATCAAATATTTTCTCTATCTGCATCATCCATCATTCTGCCGCCATTGGATCAAACTCACCACTAAAACTAGGAGGACTAAGCTTCTTAAATTGTTCAATTCCCAACCTCGTCTGGTTTGATGTTCCTGTTCCATCATTTCTTCCTTGTTGGACATGTTGTTGTTGTTGTTGCATCACTTGTGCCATAGTCTCCAAAGACGGCATGATACCACTCAATTGATCAGCAGTGGATGCAACAGGAGAACCAGACGATCTCGTCATCCTTGCTTCCTAAAACATCAAAAGAAAATTTTCTTTGATCAACCTCTAAAGGAAAGTCAATAAACCTCAATTTTTTTTTTTTTCACTTCATGCATATCAAAAAAAATATTCTTAGTGATTCTCAAATCATGCTCTGATATAACCTGGTCACGCCCCTCAAAAATATCTATAATATTAAAAATTTTCATCAGAAATCCATCCAGGATCCATGCACACATTTGAGGTCATTGAGAAAACATTCAGATCAAACTTTCACCTCTATAATCTACAAATTTATAAACCCTGTGCAGTTCATAAACATACAACACATCGCTCGTTGATTCATAAAATCTGAACCCAACTCACCAAAATAATAACCACAACATAAATCCATAAGCATGGGAGTCTATACGATCACAACACCAACGTTTACCATAAGTTCATATCATTACATGAATTAAACTTAACATTCCAGATTCCTAAACCTGAGAGGTCCTTTAAACTTATACAAAATCTACAAGGTTAGATTCATCGTCAACATTTCATTATATGTAGAGTGTGCTTATATAACAAAAATATATATACTATTAAAGATCTGCCAAAAATCTTTTAGCTTTCTAATGCCTCAGCCCAATCTTAACATTTAAGCGAGCGACAAGCTATCCTAAAAAAATTATACGGCAACGAGGTGAGCATATAAAGCTCAGCAAGTGACTATCCATGGTAAAAGAGGGAAATTTTCAAACAAATAAGGTTTCATAATGCAAGGCGAATATGAGAATCCATAGACATAATCTCATTAGGTGTAGAATCACAAATATCATTTCAATCAAACATTTTTGGTTCTTAACAGATAGAGCATAGAGTAATTGGAGCATATCAATAGCGTATGGAATGTTCCGGAGTATATCAACTACATATGAAATATTTCGAAGCATAACAATAGCAAATGAAACATTTCGGAGCATATAAAGGCGTATGAAATGTTTTAGAGCATATTAATGATAAATGAAATATTTCGGAATATATCAATGGCATATGGACCATTTCAGAGCATTTCAAAGAACGAATACGAAGCAGAAGCTCAAATATCGACTTTACATTGCATTCATTTCATTGTTATCCAAAGCATGTATAGAAACACATAACCAAAGCTCTGGATACCATATCAAACATATAGAATGTGAAGTGGGACCATAACATAATATGGTACATCCATTTCTGAATGACCACCAAACATAAGTCTCCCACATTTGAGAGGTCTCTCACGTTTGGGAGCTCCATCGACCCACGTCTGAGTGAAGTCATAAGGGTCGGCAGAGGATCACAGGCTCTATGCATAACTCCCTTCACCATTTCTGGCAAAGATTCATAATATCCCACAAACACCATAGTACAAAGGATAGTATGAACAATGAATAGCACATTTCGAAAGCACATGCGGAACAACAAAACGTACATGTGCCTTTACGAGTCAATACAAAGTAAGTAATAATCTTTCACAATTGTATTCAGATTTGAAAGGAAATGAAAGTAAGGGCACACATGGAATCCAAGCAATCACATACAACTAAATTCAAATAATAAGGTTAGATGAATTCGATATTCAAAGGAATGAAACTAGAATAGGCACATATCGAAAGCAAATGCACAACAATGGGACATACATGTGTCTATATAAGTCAATGTGATATAGCATAAACGTTACACAATATGTTCAAGAATGGAAATAATTCATAGACAAGAGCAAACAAGAATTCAAGCATTAATATAAGCCTCAATTGAGTGAAGGGAACTGAATGAAATCTATTTCCAAGTGAATGAAAACAGAAGATGTGAAATCGATCAAAGCTCGATTTCTGATAGAATTCGATAGGCACATTGGATAAATATTTCAGATTATCAATTATGCTCTAATACCCACAAGAAAGCTATTATCGAAAGCTATATCAATCTATTTTCTAATGGAACAAATTTCTTATGAATCAGGGTTTCCAACAAGGAGTTACCGTAAATTTAGTAATCAAAGGTCAAAAACAAAATCACTATTTTGCAAAATTCATAGGGTCGGATTCAACAGATAACAAGATAGGCATTTGAATTCCAAATTTATCAAACTATATGTCAAAGGAAAGTTTTACAAGTCTAGTTTCGAATGAAGCCGGCTTTCTATAAATCAGAATTTCCAAAAGGAACTTATAGGTATTTTAGTATCGAAAGGTCAGAAATTTTGATCCATGTTTTGCAGCATCTATAGGCTCATTTTAAACTGACGTTTGGGTAAGTATTCGGTGTCAAAAATCTTCAAAATTAGTGTCAAAAGAAAGATATAAGAGTCTATTTTCAAACAAACTAGTCTTACCCAAATCTTCATTTAGTGCTAAAAATTATAGCTGAAAGAGTGTCTAGGGGTCAGTTTACCGAAAAATTCTAGTTCCATGATTTTATGTCCAAAGAGAGAAATATCAAGTTCTAAGCAGAAATTTTTTGGATTATTTAGAATCAATATAAGAATAGAGACTAATATTCCTATAGGATGGGGTTAGAACACTTGCCTTTGAGAATTATGACACCAATTGAAAAGATTTCAGTAAGAAACCTCAAAGCCCCAATTTTTTTTCTTCTTCTTATTCCCCCCTTTTTTTTTTTCTTCTTTCTTTCTTTCTCTGTTCTTCCACGCAGCTTCCTTCTTTGGTTCCTTAAGAACGAAGGCAGAGAGGCTTAAGCGGTGAGATTTGTAATTTTATATATTTTGCGGTTTAGTCCTTGTATTATTATATTTATAATTAGGTCCTCAGGGTTTACATATAGGTCCTCAGATTTTTTTTTTTTTTTGAACAAATCCCCCAAATCTTATGAATAAGTTACCTCTGATTTATACCTTAGCTCTTTTATCAAATTTAAAATAGATGCTTACATTACCACTAGAAACTTATACGACAATTCAGAAACGAGGGATGTTACAAGTAGACCCAACAAAAATTGAGACAATGCAAGGCTGGCGGAAACCTACAAACGTGAAATTACTACGCGGGTTCCTTGGACTAACAGGCTACTACTGATAATTTGTTAAGAACTATGGGAAGATCAATGCACCACTCACTTCTCTACTGAAAAAAGATGCTTTCCAATGGTCGGACAAAGCCTCTGCTGCCTTCGACAAACTTAAGGTAGCCATTACTGTAACATCCCTCATTTCTGAATTTTCGTATAAGTTTCTAGTGGTAATATAAGTATCTATTTTAAATTCGACAAAAGAGCTAAAGTATGAATTAGAGGTAACTTATTCATAAGATTTGGGTGATTTGTTCAAAAAAAAAAAAAAATCTGAGGACCCATATGTAAACATTGAGGACCTAATCGTAAATATAATAAAACAAGGACTAAACTGCAAAATATACAAAATAACAAAATCTTCTCAATAGGGGTCAAAATTCTCAAAGGCAAGTGTTCTAATCCCATCCTACAGAAATATTAGTCTCTATTCTTTTATTGATTCTAAATAATTTGAAGGATTTCTATTGAGAACCTGATATTTCTCTCTTTGGACATAGAACCATGGATCTGAAATTTTTCGGTAAACTGACCCCTATATACTATTCCGGTTATAGTTTTTAGCAATAAATGCGGATTTGGGTAGGACCTAGTTTGTTTGAAATTAGACTCATATATCTTTCTTTTGACATAAATTTTGAAGATTTTTGACACCGAATACTTACCCAAACGTCGGTTTCAAATGACCCTATATATGCTGCAAAACAGGGATAAAAAAATTCTGACCCTTCGATACTAAAATACCTAAAAGTTCCTGGTCGAAATTATGATTTGTACAAATTTGACTTCATTTGAAACTAGACTTGTAAACCTTTCTTTTGACATATAGAGTGATAAATTTGGAATTCAAATGCCTATCCTGTTATCTGTTGAATCCGACCCTATGAATTCTGAAAAACAGTGATTATGTTTTGACATTTGATTACTAAATCCATGGTAACTCCGTGTTGGAAACCCTGATTCATACAAAATTTGTTCCATCGGAAAATAGATTGATATATTGTTCGACAATAGCATTCTTGAGGGTATTGGAGCATCATTGACAATCTGAAGTATTTATTCAATGTGCCTCTTGATCTCTGCCAGAAATCGAGCTTTGATCGATTTCGCATCTCTTGTTTTCATTCGCTTGGAAATAGATTTCATTCAGTTCCCTTCACTCAATTGAGGCTTATATTAATGCTTGAATTCTCGTTTGCTCTTGTCTATAAATTATTTCCATTCTTGAATATATTGTGTAACTTTTATGCTATATCACACTGACTCGTAAAGGAACATGTACGTTTTGTTGTTCCGCGTGTGCTTCTGATATGTGCTATTTATTGTTCATACTGCCTTTTGTACTCTGGTGTTTTTGGGATTATCTGGACCTTTACCAGAAATGGTAAAAGGTATGTGCATAGAGCCTGAGATGCTCTGTCGCCCCCCTCTGATTTCACCTAGACGTGGGTGGATAGAGCTGTAACACCCCTCATTTCCGAATTTTCGTATAAGTTTCTAGTTGTAATGTATGTATCTATTTTAAATTTGATAAAAAGTCAAAGTATGAATCTGAGAACTTATTCATAAGAGTTGGAGGATTTATTCAAACAAAAATCTGAGGACCTATATGTAAATCTTGAGGACCTAATCATAAATATGTTAAATACAAGGACTAAACTGTAAAATGTACAAAAAATACAAACTCCACCGCTTAAGCCTCTCTGCCTTCGTTCTTAAGGAAGCAGAGAAGGCAGCTGCGTGGATGATCTGGGAAAGAAAGAAAGAAAGAAAGAAGAAGAAGAAGAAGAAGAAGAAGAAGAAGAAGAAGAGGAAGAAGAAATTGGGGCTTTAAGGTTTCTTGCTCAATTCTTCTCATTTAGGGCTAAAATTCTCAAAGGCAAGTGTTCTAATCCCATCCTACAGAATTTTTAGTCTCTGTTCTTATGTTGAATCAAAATAAATTGAAGGATTTCTATTTAGAAACTGATATGTCTCTATTTGGACATAGAACCATAGATTTTGAAGTTTTCATTTCGGTAAACTGACCCCTATACACTGTTTCAGATATAAGTTTTAGTACAAAACGTGAATTCGAGCAGGAACTATTTTGTTTGAAATTAGACTCTTATATCTTCCTTTTGACACTGATTTTGTAGATTTTGGACACCGAATACTTACCCAAACATCTGTTTCAATTGAGCCTATAGACGCTGTAAAACAGGGTTCAAGATTTCTGACCTGTAGATACTAAAATGCCTATAACTCCCTGTTGAAAATTCTGAATTATACCAAACTGATTTTATTTGAAACTAGACTTAAAAATATTTCTTTTGACATATAGTTTGAAAATTTTGGAATTCAATTGCCTACCCTATTATCTGTTGAATCCGACCCTATAAATTCTGCAAAACAGTGATTGTGTTTTTGACCTTGTGTTACCAAATCAAAGGTAACTCCGCGTTGGGAACCCTGTTTCATATGAAATTTGTTCCATCAGAATATAGATTGATATATGGTTCGACCATAGCTTTCTTATGGGTATTGGATCATAATTGATATTCTGAAGTATTTGTTTGATGTGCCACTGGAATTCTGTCCGAAATCGAGCTTTGGTCGATTTTGCATATTCTGCTCCGTTCCTTTGGATATTTGAATTCGTCTAACCTTATTATTGGAATTGAGCTAAATATGATTGCTTGAAAATCCCTGTACACTCTTGTTTTTATTTCATTCCAAATCTGAATACATTGTGAGAGTTTGTTCTTTTTTTTTTTTTTTTGGTAAGTAAAAGTAAATTGATTATGTGTAAAGTTTCTACAAATAGCTTTATCTATACAAGTCATAGACAAAGCCATGTAACTCATAGAGTGCGAATGCGATAGTTATGACTACACATGTTGTAGACTATAACTCCTAATTATAATCAAAATAGAAAATGTTTATCTAGGTATATCAAAATTTGGCATCATTCCCAAGATCTTTAGCTAATAGCAAAATTAAAATTGATAAAAATATATTTTTCTCTTTGGGTAAAGTGCTCCGTTTTGAGATCTTGCTCCATACAGGATCTTGAGTCTCTAATAATCTCTTTCAATAGCTGAGCATTGTTTGTGTGTTGACATTTAAAGATTCTGTTACATCTCTCCTTCCACATCCACCAAATAGCGCATCTGAAAGTAACCTTTGCCAGTTGTGTGAGAGGCCCTTTTCTTGAGAAACATTGCATGAGTTCGCCTAGTTCTTTATTTCGTATTGTCTCGAAAAAGGCACATGCACGTTTGTTGTTCCGCGTGTGCTTTCGATATATGCTACTTATTGTTAAAACTGCCCTCTTGTACTCTGGTTTGTGGGATTGTCTGGACCTTTGCCAGAAATGGTAAAGGGTATGCGCTTATTACCCGCTCCGTGGGGTCCCGCTCTGTGGGATGCGCTTATTACCCGCTCTGTGGGGTCCCGCTCCGTGGGATATTCGGACCTTTGCCGAAATGGTAAAGGGTATGTGCTTAGAGCCTGCGATGCTCTGCCGCCCCCCTCGACTTCACCTAGGCGTGGGTGGAGGGATCTCCCGGGCGGGAGACTTTTGTCAGTGGTCATTCAGAAATGGATGAATCACATTCTGACCGAGATCCCACCACACCTTCTATTTGTTTGATATGACATCCGAGTTTTGGTGAGTTGTTTCTGTTCATGCTCGGATAAGAATGATATGATTGCAACGTCAAGGACGACGTTTGAGCTTCAATACGATATTTGTTTTTGATATGCTCTGAAATGCTTCATTCATCGATGATTTTGCTTCGAAATGTTCCATATGCCGTTGATATGCTTGAACATTTTTTATGCCATTGATAAGCTCGATATGTTTCCTTTGTTACTGATATGCTCCAATTACTCTATGCCCCAATCTGTCAGGAACCAAATATGTAAGATTGAAAGGACAATTGTGTTTCTGCTCTTAAAGATATTATGTCTACGAAATCGTATATTCTGCCTTGTATTTTGGAACTGTATCTCTTTGGAAGTTGTACTATTTTGATATGGATATGTTAGTCACTTGCTGAGCTCTTTATGCTCACCCCGTTTGTTGATAAATTTTTCAGGATAGCATATTGCTTGCTTAAATGTTAAGATTGGGCTGAGGCGGTGGAAAGTTTAGAAGATTTTGGGCAAATCATTATTAGCATATGTGTATTTGTTGTATAAGATACTCTGCATCTTATGAAATGTGACGATGAATCTAAACCTGTGGATTTTGTGTAAGATAAAGGATCCCTCATGTATAGGATTTTGGTATGTTAAGTTAAATTCGTGTAATAATATGATCTTATGGTAATCGTTGGTTTGGTGATTGCATAGACTTCCCCATTTGTGAATTTATGTTGTGGTTATTATTTTGATGAGTTGAGTTCTGATTGTGTGAATTATCGAGTGATGTGTGGTTTGTTTATGAAATGCATAGGGTTATGAATTTGTAGACTATAGAGGTGAAATTTTGATCTGAATGTTTTCTTAGTGACCTCAAATGTGTGCTTGGATCCTGGGTTAGTTATGATGAAAATTTTAAATATTGTCGATATTTTGAGGGGCGTGACAGAGGTGGTATCAGAGCATGATTTGAGAATCACTAAGAATATCATTTTTTTTAGGTTTATTGACTATCAATTAGAGATTGATCAAAGAAAATATTCTTTTGATGTTTTAGGAAGGCATTCAAAGAGAGGTTTAGCGATAAATATTTTCCAGATTGTATAAGAGATAAAAAAGAATTGGAGTTCTTGAATCTTATCTAGGGAAATCTGACGGTTGCAAAGTGTGAATCTAAATTCACTGAGCTCTCTAGGTTTGCCACCCATATGACTGATGATGAATCGAGAAAAGCAAAAAGGTTTGAAAGGGGATTACGACCAGCAATAAGAAGCCGAATGTCAGCTCTAAAATTACAAACATATGCTGATACGGTAGAAAGAGCTTTGAAAATTGAAAGAGACATGGAGGAAATTCAAGAAATCATTGGCAAGAACAAAAGGGACAAATTTACTAGCAAAAGCAGGAGAGAAAATGAATATGAAGCTAGTAACAAGAGGTTTAAGACATCTGGATTTGAGAAAAGGAAACCATTGTGGAGGACTTAGTCATGTGCAAATTGCGGATTAAATCATGAAACAAGTCAGTGTTTTCGAGTGACTGGGGCATGTTTTGGTTATGGAAAGTTGGATCATCAAATAAAAGATTGCCCTTTGAGGAAGAAGAAAGAGCCACTGTCTCCTAGACCCTCAGCCCATGCTAGAGTATACGCTATCACTGAACAAGATTCTAAAGCTTCTAAATCAGTGGTGGAAGGTATTCTTCATGTTTCTAAAAGAAATGCAAAAGTTTTGTTTGATCCCGGCTCCAACTTATCGTTTGTTTCACAATACTTTGCTTGTCACTTGGATATTCTACCTAGACTCCTGGATTATATGTTATATGTAACAACTACTGTTGGGGAGTCATTGGCAATAAACTTGGTTTACCCGTCTTGTTTGATTTCTATTGGAGAACACGAATTCCTTGCTGATTTGATTCTCCTAGAGATCCAGGGCTTTGATATTATACTTGGCATAGATTGGTTATCTTCTCATCACGCTAGTATTGATTGTTACAAAAAAATAATTACTTTCTGCATACCAGATCAGCCTATATTTTTCTTTGAGGGCATTAGGCATTATTTGCCTCCTTGCTTGATATCAGCACTTCAAGTTTATCGTCTTATGCAGAAAGGTTGTTTTTGTTATATGGTGGGTGTAAAGGAGCATTCAAATCAGGAAACCCATCTAGATGAAATTGTAGTGGTCAAAGAATTCCCTGATGTATTCCCAGATAACTTGCCTGGTTTACCTCTAGATAGAGAGGGTGAATTTGCTATTGATCTGGTCTCTAGTACAACCCCAATATCTAAGCCTCCCTACAGAATGGCACCACTCGAGCTAGAGGAATTAAAGAAGCAAATACAAGAATTATTAGATAAGGGTTTCATACGACCAGTGTATCCCCATGGGGTGCTCCGGTACTATTAGTGAAAAAGAAGGATGGAACATTGAGGCTTTGTATTGATTATAGACAATTGAATCAGGTGACCATAAAAAATAAGTATCCCCTACCTAGAATTGATGATTTGTTTGATCAACTGCAGGGTGCACAAGTATTCTCTAAGATTGACCCGAGGTCAGGTTACTATCAGTTGAAGATCAAGGAGGAGGATATTTCAAAAACAGCTTTCAGAACTCGATATGGTCATTATGAATTCTTGATGATGCCTTTCGGTTTGACAAATGCCCCTGCAGCTTTTATGGAACTAATGAATAGGATATTTCAACCGCTCTTGGATATCTGTGTAATTGTATTTATTGATGACATATTGGTGTATTAAAAGAGTATTCAGGAGCATGAGGAACACTTGAGAGATGTGTTGTCCATACTAAGAGAAAAGAAGTTGTATGCGAAGTTCAGCAAATGTGAATTTTGGTTGAATGAAGTTGCTTTCTTAGGCCATGTGATTTCAGGGAAGGGTATATCTATTGATCCAAGGAAAATAGAAGCTGTAGTTGAATGGGAAGTACCAACAAATGTAACAGAAGTTCGAAGCTTTTTGGGCATGGCAAAGGTTATTACGAGGAGATTTGTGGAGGGATTTTCGAATCAGCTCAACCTCTCACCAACCTCACTAAAAAAGAATATGAAATTTGTATGGGGTGATGATTGTGAGCAAAGTTTTCAAGAGTTAAAAAGAAGATTGACTAGTGCCCCTATTCTCACTATTCCAAGTGGTAGTGAGGGATTTGTAGTTTATAATCGATGCTTCAAGAAAAGGCCTAGGATGTGTTTTGATGTAGGAAGGGGAGAGTAATTGCTTATGCTTCTAGGCAACTTAAAGGTTATGAATTGAATTATCCAACTCATGATTTGGAATTAGCAGCAATTATTTTTGCTCTAAAGATTTGGAGACATTATTTGTATGGTCGACAGTTTCAAATCTTCACCGATCACAAGAGTTTAAAATACATTTTCACTTCAGAAAAGAGTTAAACATGAGGCAGCGAAGATGGATAGAACATTTGAAGGATTATGATTGTGCCATCCGTTATCACCCGGGGCAAAGCCAATGTTGTAGTGATGATGCACTTAGTAGGAAGTCTACAAGTTTTATGGCTAGTCCAGTTTGTGAAACAATGGAAGTTATTAGAAGAAAATTTTGATTTGAAAGCTTTGAGGAAAGAGCAAGACTTCGATGATGATATTGATGGCCTCCATTCAAGTGCAATCCGATCTTATTCAACAAATTAAGGAAGGACAATTACGAGATCCACGTTTAATCTACTTGAGAAATGAAGTAAAAAAAGGGATTGAAGCCAAAATTTCAAGTTTCAAAGGATGGCCTATTGAGATTTGGGGAGAGGGTATGTGTACCAAATGAACAGATATTAAGAATCAAATCTGAAGGAAAGTCATACTTCAAAGTACACCATACATCCTGGGAGCACTAAGATGTATAGAGATCTTCAAAGTCATTATTGGTGGGAAGGCATGAAGAAGGAAATTGCAATGTATGTTTCAAAATGTTTGACTTGTCAGCAAATCAAAGTAGAACACCAAAGACCTAGAGGGTTGTTACAACCTTTAGATATTCCTAAATGGAAATAGGAATCAAAGTAGAACCTCTAAAAAGCATGATGCTATTTGGGTTATCATTGATAGGTTAACAAAATCTGCACATTTCCTACCGATTAATATGACTTATTCGCTTGATAGACTTGCAGATTTATATGTAAGTGAAATAGTAAGACTTCATGGTATTCCAAAGGCGATCATCTCTGATAGAGACTCCAGATTTCTCTCTAGATTCTGGAGAAGATTACAGGAATCTATGGGCACTAAAGTTAAGTTTAATACAAGATATCATCCTCGATGATGGTGGTCGGAAAAGAACAATTCAAACACTTGAGGATTTGCTTAGAGCCTTTGTTATGGATTGGAAAGGTGAATGAGATAAGGATATTTCACTTGTTGAGTTCACTTATAATAATAGTTATCATTCAAGTATTCAGATGGCTCCTTATGAAGCTTTATATGGGCGAAAGTGCACAACACCTATATGTTGGGAAGAAGTTGGTGACAGAAAGCTGTTAGCACCGGATAAGGTACAAGAAACTTCCGAGAAAATTCAAGTTATAAGGAAAAGGTTAAAAACTGCTCAGAGTCGTCAAAAGAGTTATACCGACAATAGAAGACGAGATATTGAGTTTGAAATCAGAGATTTTGTATTCTTAAAAGTCTCCCCTTCCAAAGGTAACACCCCGAATGTCGGCCCGCCCTCGGGCGGGACGACCGAGGGGATGAACTACCAACCCCTTCCAAAGGCATTATTAGGTTTGGGAAGAAAGGAAAGTTAAGCCCCAGATTTATTGGACCTTTTGAGGTTCTCGAGAGGGTTGGTTCTGTCGCTTACAGGATTGCCTTGCCACCAGCATTGAGTCATGTCCACGATATATTTCATGTCTCGATGATTAGGAAGTATATATATGACCCTTCTCACATCATTAAGTATGAGCTGGTGGAGATTGATAAAGATTTATCTTATGTGGAAGAGCCTATTCAGATCGTTGATAAGAAAGAAAAAGTCCTAAGGAATCGGGTCATCTCACTAGTTCAAGTAATTTGGAGACATCATTCTGGAGAGGAAACAACTTGGAAGCTAGAGGAGGAAATGACAAAGGTGTACCCCCATCTTTTCATCGATAGAGGTACGATAAATTTAGAGGACTAAATTTTCCTTTTAAGGGGGGGAGAGTGTAACACCCCTCATTTCCGAATTTTCGTATAAGTTTCTAGTTGTAATGTATGTATCTATTTTAAATTTGATAAAAAGTCAAAGTATGAATCTGAGAACTTATTCATAAGAGTTGGAGGATTTATTCAAACAAAAATCTGAGGACCTATATGTAAATCCTGAGGACCTAATCGTAAATATGTTAAATACAAGGACTAAACTATAAAATGTACAAAAATACAAACTCCACCGCTTAAGCCTCTCTGCCTTCGTTCTTAAAGAAGCAGAGAAGGCAGCTGCGTGGATGATCTGGGAAAGAAAGAAAGAAAGAAGAAGAAGAAGAAGAAGAAGAAGAAGAAGAAGAGGAAGAAGAAATTGGGGCTTTAAGGTTTCTTGCTCAATTCTTCTCATTTAGGGCTAAAATTCTCAAAGGCAAGTGTTCTAATCCCATCCTACAGAATTTTTAGTCTCTGTTCTTATGTTGAATCAAAATAAATTGAAGGATTTCTATTTAGAAACTGATATGTCTCTATTTGGACATAGAACCATGGATTTTGAAGTTTTCATTTCGGTAAACTGACCCCTATACACTGTTTCAGCTATAAGTTTTAGTACAAAATGTGAATTCGGGCATGATCTATTTTGTTTGAAATTAGACTCTTATATATTCCTTTTGACACTAATTTTGTAGATTTTGGACACCGAATACTTACCCAAACATCTGTTTCAATTGAGCCTATAGACGCTGTAAAACAGGGTTCAAGATTTCTGACCTGTCGGTACTAAAATACCTATAACTCCCTGTCGAAAATTCTGAATTATACCAAACTGATTTTATTTGAAAATAGACTTGAAAATCTTTCTTTTGACATATGGTTTGAAAATTTTGGAATTCAATTACCTACCCTACTATCTGTTGAATCCGACCCTATAAATTCTGCAAAACAGTGATTGTGTTTTTGACCTTGTGTTACCAAATCAAAGGTAACTCCGCGTTGGGAACCCTGTTTCATATGAAATTTGTTCCATCAGAATATAGATTGATATATGGTTCGACCATAGCTTTCTTATGGGTATTGGAGTATAATTGATATTCTGAAGTATTTGTTTGATGTGCCACTGGAATTCTGTCCGAAATCGAGCTTTGGTCGATTTCGCATATTCTGCTCCGTTCCTTTAGATATTTGAATTCGTCTAACCTTATTATTGGAATTGAGCTAAATATGATTGCTTGGAAATCCCTGTACACTCTTGTTTTTATTTCATTCCAAATCTGAATACATTTGTGAGAGATTTGTTCTTTGTTTCGTATTGTCTCGAAAAAGGCACATGCACGTTTGTTGTTCCGCGTGTGCTTCCGATATATGCTACTTATTGTTAAAACTGCCCTCTTGTACTCTGGTGTGTGGGATTATCTGGACCTTTGCCAGAAATGGTAAAGGGTATGCGCTTATTACCCGCTCCGTGGGGTCCCGCTCTGTGGGATGCGCTTATTACCCGCTCTGTGGGGTCCCGCTCCGTGGGATATTCTGGACCTTTGCCAGAAATGGTAAAGGGTATGTGCTTAGAGCCTGCGATACTCTGCCGGCCCCTCTGACTTCACCTAGACGTGGGTGGAGGGATCTCCCAGACGTGGGAGACTTTTGTCAGGTGGTCATTCAGAAATGGATGAATCACATTCTGACTGAGATCCCACCACACCTTCTATTTGTTTGATATGACATCCAGAGTTTTGGTGAGTTGTTTCTGTTCATGCTCTGGATAAGAATGATATGATTGCAACGTCAAGGACGACGTTTGAGCTTCTGTATGATATTTGTGTTTGATATGCTCTGAAATGCTTCATTCACTGATGATTTTGCTTCGAAATGTTCCATATGTCGTTGATATGCTTCGGAACATTTTTTATGCCATTGATAAGCTCCGATATGTTTCCTTTGTTACTGATATGCTCCAATTACTCTATGCCCAATCTATCAGGAACCAAATATGTAAGATTGAAAGGACAATTGTGTTTTTGCTCTTAATGATATTATGTCTACGAAATCGTATATTCTGCCTTGTATTTTGGATCTGTATCTCTTTGGAAGTTGTACTATTTTGATATGGATATGTTAGTCACTTGCTGAGCTCTTTATGCTCACCCCGTTTGTTAATAAATTTTTCAGGATAGCATATTACTTGCTTAAATGTTAAGATTGGGCTGAGGCGATGGAAAGTTTAGAAGATTTTGGGCAAATCCTTGTTAGCATATGTGTATTTGTTGTATAAGATACTCTGCATCTTATGAAATGTGACGATGAATCTAAACCTGTGGATTTTGTGTAAGATAAAGGATCCCTCATGTATAGGATTTTGGTATGTTAAGTTAAATTCGTGTAATGATATGATCTTATGGTAATCGTTGGTTTGGTGATTGCATAGACTTCCCCATTTGTGAATTTATGTTGTGGTTATTATTTTGATGAGTTGAGTTCTGATTGTGTGAATTATCGAGTGATGTGTGGTATGTTTATGAAATGCATAGGGTTATGAATTTATAGACTATAGAGGTGAAATTTTGATCTGAATGTTTTTTTAGTGACCTCAAATATATGCTTGGATCCTGGGTTAGTTATGATGAAAATTTTAAATATTGTCGATATTTTGAGTGGCGTGACAGGAGCTCCCAAACGTGGGAGACTTCTGTTTGGTGGTCATTCAAAAATGGATGAGTCACATTCTGTCTGCGGTCCCACTGCACCTTCTGTATGTTTGATATAATATCCAGAGCTTTGGCTATGTGTTTATGTACATGCTTTGGATAAGAATTATATGAATGCAACGTCAAATACGACATTTGAGCTTTTGTTTGGTATTTGTTATTGATATGCTTCGAAATATTCCAAACGTCGTTGATATGCTTCGGAACATTTTATACACCACTAATAAGCTCCGAAACATTTCATTTGTTATTGTTATACTCTGAAATGTTTCATTCGTTGTTGATATGCTCCGAAAGGTTTCATCTGTTATTGGTATGCTCTGAAATGTTCCATATGCCGTTGATATGCTCCGGAACATTTCATACTCTATTGATATGCTCCAATTACTCTATGCTTTGTTTGTTAAGAACCAAAAATGTTTGATTGTAATGATATGTGGGATTCTACACTTAATGAGGTTATATTTATGGATTCTTATATTGTGCCTTGCAGTATGAAACCTTATTTGTTTAGAAATTTTCCTCTTTTACCATGGATATGTTAGTCACTTGCTGAGCTTTATATGCTCCCCCCGTTGCTGTATAAATTTTTCAGGATAGCTTGTCGCTCGCTTAAATGTTAAGATTGGGCTGAGGTAATGGAGAGCTAAAAGATTTTGGGCAAATCTTTAATAGTATATATGTTTTTGTTGTATAAGCACACTCTGCATCTAATGAAATGTTGATGATGAATCTAACCTTATCGATTGTGTATAAGTTTAAAGGACTTTCTCATGTTTAGGATTTTGGAATGTTAAGTCTAATTCATGTAATGATATGAATTGATGGTAAACGTTGGTTTTGTGATGGTATAGAAATCCCATACTTGTGAAATTATGTTGTTGTTATTAATTTGGTGAGTTAGGTTCAAATTTAATGAATCAACGAGCGATGTGTTGTATGTTTATGAACTGCTCAGGGTTTATAAATTTGTAGAGTATAGAGATGAAATTTTGATCTGAATGTTTCCTTAGTGACCTCAAATGTGTGTTTGGATCCTGGATGAATTGGTTCTTGATGAAAATTTTAATATCATGGATATTTTTTTGAGGGGCGTGACCGAGTTGGTATCAGAGCATGGTTTGAGGATCACTAAAATATTTGATATGTTGACATGCAAAATATATTTAGGTCTAGTGAACTATAGTGATTGATGAAAATTTTTTTTTTTGGATGTATTTTAGGAGTCTAGGATAACGAGGACATTTAGTCCTCCAACTTCAACTGGTTTTGATTAATTAAGTGGGATGAAAGGGGTAATCAGGTATATTGGATCAGAGCGGCGCAGCAGAAGCATTGTGCACCTAATCCATTGGTGGTAGAAAAACAAATGATGCAAACAGAGAAGATATTTATTGTACAAAATTGTTTTGATGATCGAAAGATTTCTTTTGCCACCTTATATTGGGAAGTAGAGTCTGATCATTAATGGCAACAAGGAAAAGAATTTTTGAAGATCAATGGTAAGAATGACAAGGACAAGTTTACCAATAAAAATATGATTGGAAATGAATTCGAAAGTAATAACAAGAGTGTCAAGACATTTGGATTTGAAAAGGAAAGTCATCACAAAAGACTCAATCATGTGTGAATTGCAAGTTAAGTTATGAAACAAGTTTGTGTTTTCGGGTGACTGGAGTCGATTTTGCTTGTGGAATGTTAGATCATCAATTAAGAGATTGCCCACTGAAAAGGAAGAGAGAGACACTGCCTCCTAGACCCTCAACCCATGCTAGAGTGTATGCTATCACTGAACAAGATTCTAAAGCTTCTAAATCCGTGGTAGAAGGTATTCTTCATGTTTCTAAAAGAAATACAAAAGTTTTGTTCGATCCCGGTTCCAACTTATCCTTTGTTTCACAATACTTTGCTTGTCACTTGGATAATCTACCTAGATCCCTGGGTGATATGTTATATGTAACAACTGCTATTGGGGATTCTTTGGCAACAAACTTGGTTTACCCATCATGTTTGATCTCTATTGGAGAACATGAACTCCTTGCTGATTTGATTCTCCTAGAGATCCAGGGTTTTGATATTATACTTGGCATGGATTGGCTATCTTCCTATCATGCTAGTATTGATTGCTATATAAAAATAATTACTTTTTGTATACCATATCAGCCTATATTTTACTTTGAGGGCATTAGGCATGATTTGCCTCCTTGCTTGATATCAGTACTTCAAGCTTATCGTCTTATGCAGAAAGGTTGTTTTTGTTATATGGTGTGTGTAAAGGAGCATTCAAATCAGGAAACCCATCTAGATAAAATTTCAGTGGTCAAAGAGTTCCCTGATGTATTCCCAGATGATTTGCCTGGTTTACCTCTAGATAGAGAGGGTGAATTTGTTATTGATCTGGTCCCCAGTACAACCCCAATATCTAAACCTCTCTACAGAATGGCACCACTCGAGCTAGAGGAATTAAAGAAGCAACTACAAGAATTATTAGATAAGGGCTTCATACGACCCAGCGTTTCACCGTGGGGTGCTCCGGTATTATTAGTGAAGAAGAAGGATGGAACATTAAGGCTTTGTATTGATTATAGACAGTTGAATCATGTGACCATAAAAAACAAGTATCCCATACACAGAATTGATGATTTGTTTGACCAATTGCAGGGTGCACAAGTATTCTCTAAGATTAATCTCAGGTCTGGTTACTATCAGTTGAAGATCAAGGAGGAGGATATTCCAAAAACGGCTTTTAGAACTCTTTTTTTTTTTTTTTTTTTTTTTTTTTTTTTTTTTTTAAGTAAAAGTAAATTGATTATGTGTAAAGTTTCTACAAATAGCTTTATCTATACAAGTCATAGACAAAGCCATGTAACTCATAGAGTGCGAATGCGATAGTTATGACTACACATGTTGTAGACTATAACTCCTAATTATAATCAAAATAGAAAATATTTATCCAGATATATCAAAATTTGGCATCATTCCCAAGATCTTTAGCTAATAGCAAAATTAAAATTGATAAAAATATATTTTTCTCTTTGGGTAAAGTGCTCCGTTTTGAGATCTTGCTCCATACAGGATCTTGAGTCTCTAATAATCTCTTTCAATAGCTGAGCATTGTTTGTGTGTTGACATTTAAAGATTCTGTTACATCTCTCCTTCCACATCCACCAAATAGCGCATCTGAAAGTAACCTTTGCCAGTTGTGTGAGAGGACCTTTTCTTGAGAAACATTGCATGAGTTCGCCTAGTTCTTGGTGCAAGTTTGGTTGCGGCAGTCTATTGAGTTCAAATCGCTGGAGAATCTCCTTCCATATCCATTTTGTATAATCACAAGCAAAATAAAGGTGGTCAACAGTTTCTTCTTGTTGCATACAAAGGGAGCATCGGTTAACATGATAGATACCTCTTCTTTTCATATTGTCTATTGTAGGTAGTTTATTGAGAAGGGCCTGCCATGTACATAAGGAATGTCTTTGTGATCCCGGTCGATCCCATGTCCAACTGCTTGGGACCCACTTGTTATTTCTTTGCCTAATTTGATTCCATGCAGATGTGGCACTAAATTTGCCATTGGTTTGACTAATGCCCCTGCAACTTTTATGGAAGTAATGAATATGATATTTCAACCGCTTTTGGATAACTGTGTAATTGTATTCATTGATGACATATTGGTATATTCAAGGAGCAATCAGGAGCATGAGGAACACTTGAGGAATGTATTGTCCATACTAAGAGAAAAAAAATATTGTATGTAAATTTCAGCAAATGTGAATTTTGGTTGAATGAAATTGTTTTCTTAGGCCATGTGATTTCAGGGAAGGGTATATCTGTTGATCCAAAGAAAGTGGAAGCTGTAGTTGAATGGGATGTACCCACAAATGTAACAGAAGTTAGAAGCTTCTTGGGCATGGCAGGTTATTACAGGAGATTTGTGGAGGGATTCTCTCGAATAGCTCGACCTCTCACCAACCTCACCAAAAAGAATGTGAAATTTGTATGGGGTGATGATTGTGAGCAAAGTTTTCAAGAGTTAAAAAGAAGATTGACTAGTGCCCCTATTCTCACTATTCCAAGTGGTGATGAGGGATTTGTAGTTTATACTGATGCTTCAAGAAAGGGCCTTGGATGTGTTTTGATGCAGGAAGGGAGAGTGATTGCTTATGCTTCTAGGCAGCTAAAAAGTTATGAAGTGAATTATCCAACTCATGATTTGGAATTGGCAGCAATTGTTTTTGCTCTAAAGATTTGGAGACATTATTTGTATGGTCGATAATTTGAAATCTTTACTGATCATAAGAGTTTAAAATATATTTTCACTCAGAAAGAGTTAAACATGAGGCAGCGAAGATGGATAGAACTTTTGAAGGATTATGATTCTGCCATCCGTTATCACCCGGGCAAAGCCAATGTTGTTGCTGATGCACTTAGTAGAAAATCTACAAGTTTTATGGCTAGTCTGGTCGTGAAGCAATGGAAGTTATTAGAAGAAAATTTTGAATTGAAAGCTTTGAGGAGAGAGCAAGACTCGATGATAATGATAGCCTCCATTCAATCTTATTCAACAAATTAAGGAAGGACAATTACGAGATCCACGTTTAATCTACTTGAGGAATGAAGTAGAAAAGTAATTGAAGCCAAAATTTCAAGTTTCAAAGGATGGCCTATTGAGATTTGGGGAGAGGGTATATGTGCCAAATGAGCCAGATATCAAGAATCAAATCCTAAAGGAAAGTCATACTTCAAAGTATAAGATACTACCGAGAAAATTCAAGTTATAAGCAAAAGGTTAAAAACTGCTCAAAGTCGTCAAAAGAGTTATGCTGACAATAGAAGGCGAGATATCAAGTTCGAAATTGGAGATTTTGTGTTTTTAAAGGTTTCCCCTTTCAAAGGCATTATAAGGTTTGGGAAAAAGGAAAGTTAAGCCCATGATTTATTGGACCTTTTGAGGTTCTTGAGAGGGTTGGTTCTGTCGCTTACAGGATTGCCCTACCACCATCGTTGTGCCATATCCATGATATATTCCATGTTTCGATGATTAGAAAGTATATATATGACCCTTCTCACATCATTAAGTATGAGCTAATGGAGATTGATAAAAATTTATCTTATGTGGAAGAGTCCATTCAGATTGTCGATAAGAAAGAAAAAAATCCTAAGGAATCGGGTCATCCCACTGGTTCAAGTAATTTGGAGACATCATTCTGGAGAGGAAACAACTTGGGAGCTAGAGGAGGAAATAAAAAAGATGTACCCCCATCTTTTCATCGATAGAGGTACGATAAATTTAGAGGACTAAAATTTTCTTTTAAGGGGGGGAGAGTGTAACATCCCGTATTTATGAATTTTCGTATAAGTTTCTAGTGGTAATATAAGTATCTATTTTAAATTTAAAAAAAGAGCTAAAGTATGAATCAGAGGTAACTTATTCATAAGATTTGGGAGATTTGTTCGAAAAAAAAAAAAATTTTGAGGACCTATATGTAAACCCTGAGGACCTAATCGTAAATATAATAAACCAAGGACTAAACTGCAAAATACACAAAATAACAAATCCCACCGCTTAAAACTCTCTGCCTTCGTTCTTAAGGAACCAGAGAAGGCAGCTGCTGCGTGGAAGAACAGAGGAAGAAAGAAAGAAGAAGAGAAAAAAAAGGGGAAGAAGAAGAAGAAAAAAATTTGGGCTTTGAGGTTTCTTACTCAATCTTCTCAATTGGGGTCAAAATTCTCAAAGGCAAATATTCTAACCTCATCATATAGAAATATTAGTCTCTGTTCTTTTATTGATTCTAAATAATTTGAAGGATTTCTATTGAGAACCTGATATTTCTCGCTTTGACATAGAACCATGGATCTGAAATTTTTCGGTAAACTGACCCCTCTATACTCTTCCGGCTAAAGTTTTTAGCACTAAATGCAGATTTGTACAGGACCTAGTTTGTTTGAAATTAGACTCTTATATCTTTCTTTTGACATAAATTTGGAAGATTTTGGACACCGAATACTTACCCAAACGTTGGTTTCAAATGACCCTATAGATGCTGCGAAACAGGGATAAAATAATTCTGACCTTTCGATACTAAAATACCTAAAAGTTTCTGTTGGAAATTCTGATTTGTAAGAAATTAACTTTTTTTTTTTGGTAAGTAAAAGTAAATTGATTGTGTGTAAAGTTTCTACAAATAGCTTTATCTATACAAGTCATAGACAAAGCCATGTAACTCATAGAGTGCGAATGCGATAGTTATGACTACACATGTTGTAGACTATAACTCCTAATTATAATCAAAATAGAAAATGTTTATCCAGATATATCAAAATTTGGCATCATTCCCAAGATCTTTAGCTAATAGCAAAATTAAAATTGATAAAAATATATTTTTCTCTTTGGGTAAAGTGTCCGTTTTTGAGATCTTGCTCCATCTGAGGATCTTGAGTCTCTAATAATCTCTTTCAATAGTGAGCATTGTTTGTGTGTTGACATTTAAAGATTACATTACATCTCTCCTTCCACATCCACCAAATAGCGATCTGAAAGTAACCTTTGCCAGTTGTGTGAGAGGACCTTTTCATGAGAAACATTGCATGAGTTAGCCTAGTTCTTGGTGCAAGTTTGGTTTGGTGAGTCTATTGAGTTCAAATCGCAGGGAGAATCTCCTTCCATATCCATTTTGTATAATCACAAGCAAAATAAAGGTGGTCAACAGTTTTTCTTCTTGTTGCATACAAAGGGAGCATCGGTTAACATGATAGATACCTCTTCTTTTCATATTGTCTATTGTAGGTAGTTTATTGAGAAGGGCCTGCCATGTACATAAGGAATGTCTTTGTGATCCCGGTCGATCCCATGTCCAACTGCTTGGGACCCACTTGTTATTTCTTTTGCCTAATTTGATTCCATGCAGATGTGGCACTAAATTTGCCATTGTCATGAGGCCAAATAAGTTTATCTAAAGAGTTGTTCGTGATTGGAATAGCTATAATAGTCGGCCAAAGTGATAACATTTTGGGAAATAGGATTAGGGAGACACAGTGTACCGTTAGCAATGAACTTCGAAACCTTCCAATCTTTGGGAGCCCCGAGATCTTTTCGTATTCTGTCACCATATAATTGAAATATACTCTTCCCATTCACCCAAGGATCGTGCCACATATTAGTACTAGTTCCAGGAAGAGATTGCATAGGAAATGTGTTTGATTAGCCAATTCCTTGCCTTTTAAAATTCCTTTCCAAGTCTGCAGAGTGGTATGTTCTTGTTGAAATTTCCCAGATTGATTCTTTTGAAAGATACCTAGCAGAAACCCAAAGTGACCATAAGGAACATTTGTTTTGCAAAAGATCCCACAATTGCTGCACCGGACATGCTTGATTCCAATCTCTAGTATTTCTCAAGTTTAGCCCCTTCATCTTTTTGGGTTTACAAATGCTATCCCAATTTACCATATGCATTGCCTTATCATTTGTGCCATTCAGGAAGAAGTTCATTAATAACCGTTCAATATCTTGGAGAAGTCCAGCAGGTAGAAGAAATGCATTACACCAATATATAGAGTAGGAGTGCAATACCGAAACGGATGAGTTCGAAGTCGATCCCGCTTTTGATAGAAACCTATTTTTCCAAGAAGAAATTCTATTCTTTATTTTTTGCAAGATAGGGTGATGGGTTTTGTGAATGCCTCTGTGGATATGAGCGGGAGACCCAAATAAGAAACGGCAAGCTTCCCTCACTAACCCCCCAAAGTTTGTGCAATAAAGACATTATCCTCAACGTAAGGGCTCATATATACTTTACTTTTCGCATGATTTAACGAAGTCCAGAAACCATACCAAAGTCATTCATAATAGTAGCCAGGTTCTTTACTGAAGTTGGTTCATTTTGGAGAAAGATAAGTAAGTCATCTGCAAATGTTATATGTGATATATGAACGTAACCAAAGAATGGGTACCTTAATGCTGCCATTTAAGACTGCGTGTTCCAACATACAAGTAAGTCCTTCCATCGCAATAGTAAAAAGATACGGAGAGAGTGGATCACCTTGTCGGATGCCATTCGTGCTCCCAAAAAAACCAATTGGTGAGCCATTAAAGAGTATCGAAAACTTTGGAGTTTCCAGGCAAGATTGAATCCAATTAACCCATTGCTGTGGGAAGTTCATATCGAGGAGCATCTTATAGATAAACTTCCTATTAACTGAATCGAAGGCTTTCCGTAAATCAACTTTAAAACAGAAATTAACTTCATTCGATACTAGACTTGTAAACCTTTCTTTTGACATATAGAGTGATAAATTTGGAATTCAAATGCATATCCTGTTATCTGTTGAATCCGACCCTATGAATTCTGCAAAACAGTGATTTTGTTTTGACCTTTGATTACTAAATCTATGGTAACTCCGTGTTGGAAACCCTGATTCATACAAAATTTATTTCATCAGAAAATAGATTGATATATTGTTCGACATTAGCTTTCTTGAGGGTATTGGAGCATAATTGACAATCTGAAGTATTTGTTCAATGTGCCTCTTGATCTCTGCCAGAAATCAAGCTTTTATCGATTTCGCATCTCTTGTTTTCATTCGCTTGGAAATAGATTTCATTCAATTCCCTTCACTTAATTGAGGCTTATATTAATGCTTAAATTCTCATTTGCTCTTGTCTATAAATTATTTCCATTCTTTTTTTTTGGTAAGTAAAAGTAAATTGATTATGTGTAAAGTTTCTACAAATAGCTTTATCTATACAAGTCATAGACAAAGCCATGTAACTCATAGAGTGCGAATGCGATAGTTATGACTACACATGTTGTAGACTATAACTCCTAATTATAATCAAAATAGAAAATATTTATCCAGATATATCAAAATTTGGCATCATTCCCAAGATCTTTAGCTAATAGCAAAATTAAAATTGATAAAAATATATTTTTCTCTTGGGGTAAAGTGCTCCGTTTTGAGATCTTGCTCCATACAGGATCTTGAGTCTCTAATAATCTCTTTCAATAGCTGAGCATTGTTTGTGTGTTGACATTTAAAGATTCTGTTACATCTCTCCTTCCACATCCACCAAATAGCTTATCCTGAAAGTAACCTTTGCTAGTTGTGTGAGAGGACCTTTTCTTGAGAAACATTGCATGAGTTCGCCTAGTTCTTGGTGCAAGTTTGGTTTTGCGGCAGTCTATTGAGTTCAAATCATTTGGAGAATCTCCTTCCATATCCATTTTGTATAATCACAAGCAAAATAAAGGTGGTCAACAGTTTCTTCTTGTTGCATACAAAGGGAGCATCGGTTAACATGATAGATACCTCTTCTTTTCATATTGTCTATTGTAGGTAGTTTATTGAGAAGGGCCTACCATGTACATAAGGAATGTCTTTGTGATCACGGTCGATCCCATGTCCAACTGCTTGGGACCCACTTGTTATTTCTTTGCCTAATTTGATTCCATGCAGATGTGGCACTAAATTTGCCATTGTCATGAGGCCAAATAAGTTTATCTGAAGAGTTGTTCGTGATTGGAATAGCTATAATAGTCGGCCAAAGTGATAACATTTCGGGGGAAATAGGATTAGGGAGACACCAGGTACCGTTAGCAATGAACTCAGAAACCTTCCAATCTTTGGGAGCCCCGAGATCTTTTCGTATTCTGTCACCATATAATTGAAATATACTCTTCCCATTCACCCAAGGATCGTACCACATATTAGTACTAGTTCCACATATTGTGTATCTTTTATGCTATATCACACTGACTCGTATAGGCACATGTACGTTTTGTTGTTCTGCGTGTGCTTCCGATATGTGCTATTTATTATTCATACTGCCTTTTGTACTCTGGTGTTTGTGGGATTATCTGGACCTTTGCCAAAAATGGTAAAGGGTATGTGCATAGAGCCGGAGATGCTCTGCCGGCCCCCTCTAACTTCACCTAGACGTGGGTGGATGGAGCTCCCAAACGTGGGAGACTTCTGTCTGGTGGTCATTCAGAAATGGATGATTCACATTCTGTCTGCTGTCCCACTGCACCTTCTGTATGTTTGATATGATATCCAGAGCTTTGGCTATGTGTTTCTGTACATGCTTTGGATAAGAATTATATGAATGCAATGTCAAATACGACATTTGAGCTTCTGTTTGGTATTTGTTATTGATATGCTCTGAAATGTTTCATACGTCGTTGATATGCTTCGGAACATTTTATACGCCACTGATAAGCTCCAAAATTTTCATTTGTTATTGTTATACTCTGAAACATTTTATTCGTTGTTGATATGCTCTGAAAGGTTTCATCTGTTATTGGCATGCTCTGAAATGTTCCATATGCCGTTGATATGCTCCGGAACATTTCATACTCTATTGATATGCTCCAATTACTCTATGCTCTGTCTGTTAAGAACCAAAAATGTTTGTTTGTAATGATATGTGGGATTCTACACTTAATGAGGTTATATTTATGGATTCTTATATTCTGCGTTGCAGTATGAAACCTTATTTGTTTGGAAATTTTCCTCTTTTACCATGGATATGTTAGTCACTTGCTGAGCTCTATATGCTCACCCCGTTGCTGTATAAATTTTTCAGGATAGCTTGTCACTCGCTTAAATGTTAAGATTGGGCTGAGGCAGTGGAGAGCTAAAAGATTTTGGGCAGATCTTTAATAGTATATATGTTTTTGTTTTATAAGCACACTCTACATCTAATGAAATGTTGACGATGAATCTAACCTTGTGGATTGTGTATAAGTTTAAAGGACTTTCTCATGTTTAGGATTTTGGAATGTTAAGTCAATTTCGTGTAATGATATGAACTGATGGTAAACGTTGGTTTTGTGATGGTATAGAAATCCCGTACTTGTGAAATTATGTTGTTGTTATTAATTTGGTGAGTTAGGTTCAAATTTTATGAATCAACAAGTGATGTGTTGTATGTTTATGAACTGCACAGGGTTTATAAATTTGTATATTATAGAGGTGAAATTTTGATCTGAATGTTTCCTTAGTGACCTCAAATGTGTGTTTGGATCCTGGATGAATTGGTTCTTGATGAAAATTTTAATATCATGGATATTTTTTTGAGGGGCGTGATAATGACAACGACGCCAGTGCTAGCGTTACCAGATTTTAGTCGACCTTTCATCATTGAGACCGACGCATCTGGAGTCGGAATTGGAGCCGTTCTCATGCAAGATGGTCGACCACTCGCATACACTAGCAAGGCATTATCTCCCTCCCATCAAAATATGTCAGTATATGATAAGGAGATGCTCACCATTGTACACGCAGTAATGAGGTGGAGACCCTACCTGATCGACCAACGATTTCAAATTAAAACCGACCATAGAAGCCTCAAGTATTTTTTGGAGCAAAAGATATCATCCCCTGAGCAACAAAAATGGGTAACCAAACTTCTTGGATTTGATTATGAAATTATTTACCAAAAGGGGAAAGAAAACGTTGTTGTAGCTGCACTCTCACGGCTACTTGAGCAAGCTAAGGTTTCAGTCACCTTCCTTCCTTTCACTTGTCTCCTCATGGATATTAGGAAAGAATGGAAGAAGGATCCAGAGATTAGCAACATTATAAAAATATTGGAGGAGGATCCAAGTGCAATAGCCCACTACACTTGAGATTCGAGGGATCTACGCTACAAAGGTCGTATTGTGCTTATACCTGACTCCCCTTGTATCACAATCATCTTGCATGAAATGCACTCCAAACCTTCAGTAGGGCACTCTGGATTCCTAAGAACCTATAAAAGAGTGAAGCAAAATTTTTATTGGAGAGGGATGAAAAAAATTATTGTTGAATATATGGCACAATGTGATGTATGTCAACAGCACAAGGGTGAAACTGTGGCAAATCCAGGGAAACTACAACCACTACCTATACCGGACTCGGTGTGGACTGATATCTCTATGGACTTCATTGAAGGGCTGCCACCTGCCAAAGGTAAAAGCACAATTCTCATGGTGGTTGATCGACTTACAAAATATGCTCATTTTTGTGTTGTGAGAAGTCCCTACACTGCTGCTAGTATTGCCCAAGTTTCATAGAAAATATTGTTAAACTGCATGGGATGCCAAGGTCCATTGTAAGTGATCATGATAGGATCTTCACTAGTAAATTTTGGACCGAGTTATTCCAGTTACAAGGCACCAAACTAAAGATGAGCACAGCGTATCATCCACAAATTGACGGCCAAACAAAGGTGGTAAACAGGTGTTTAGAGATGTACCTTCGGTGTTTTGCTAGCGACCAACCAAAAGAGTGGACAAAATGACTTCCCTGGGCCGAATGGTGGCATAATACTACATATCATTCATCTACAAATTGTGCCCCTTATGAAGCATTGTATGGTCGACCGACCCCTATGATTCCAAAGTATGTAATTGGCTCGGCCAAGGTAGATAAGGTTGAATAAGAATTGATTGATAGGGACAAACTCCTACAACTGTTAAAAGATAATCTCTCTATAGCTCAAGCTAGAATACAGCAGCAAGCCGACACACGATGAAGCGAAAGAGAATTTTTAGTAGGAGATTGGGTTTATCTTCGCCTACAACCAAACAAGCAACTCTCCATCAACACTCGAGCCTCCATAAAGCTATCTTCATAATTTTTTGGGCCCTATAAGATCACAGAGCGTATTGGAGCAGTGGCGTATAGACTTAAATTACCTGAGGATGCCAAAATTCACCCTGTCTTACAAGTTTGCGCTAACAGATGGGCAAACCAAGTTTGTTGCCAAAGAATCTCCAAAAATAGTTGTTACATATAACATATCATCCAGGGGTCTAGGTAGAATATCCAAGTGACAAGCGAAGTATTGTGAAACAAAGGATAAGTTGGAACCTGGATCAAACAAAACTTTTGCATTTCTTTTAGAAACATGAAGAATTCCTTCAACCACTGATTTAGAAGCTTTAGAATCTTGTTCAGTGATAGCATACACTCTAGCATGGGCTGAGGGTCTAGGAGGTAGTGGCTCTTTCTTCCTATTAAGTGGGCAATCTCTTACATGATGATCTAACTTTCCACAAGCAAAACAGGCTACAGTCGTCCGAAAACACTGACTTGTCCCATGATTTAATCCACATTTTGCACATGACTGAGTCCTCTGTAGTGGTTTACCTTTCTCAAATCTAGATGTATTGATCCTCTTGTTACTAGCTTCATATTCATTTTTGCACTTACTTTCGCTAGTAAATTTGTCCTTTTCGTTCTTACCCATGATTTCTTGAATTTTCTCCAAATCTCTTTCAATTTTTAAAGCTCTTTCTATCGTATCCGCATATGTTTGTGGTTTTAAAGCTGACATTCGGCTTCTTATTGCTGGCCATAATCCCCTTTCAAACCTTCTTGCTTTTCTAGATTCATCATCAGTCATATGTGTGGCAAACCTGGAGAGCTCAGTGAATTTAGATTCATACTTTGTAACCGTCATAATTCCCTGTATAAGATTTAAGAACTCCAATTCTTTTTTATCTCTCATACAATCTGGAAAATATTTATCGTTAAACTTTCCTTTGAATAACTTCCATGTCATTGGCTCATGTGTTGATTTCAAAAATCATCTTAATCATTCTCCACCCGTGTTCAGCTTCTCCTTCCAGCATGAAGGTAGCAAGAGAAACTTTCTGATCATCAGGACAATTTAAGACATCAAATATTTTCTCTATCTGCATCATCCATCATTCTGCCACCATTGGATCAGACTCACCACTAAAACTGGGAGGACTAAGCTTCTTAAACTGTTCAATTCCCAACCCCGGCTGGTTTGATGTCCCTGTTCCATCATTTCTTCCATGTTGGACAGGCTGTTGTTGTTGTTGCATCACTTGTGCCATAGTCTCCAAAGTCCGCATGATACCACTCAATTGATCATTAGTAGATGCAACAGGAGAACCAGATGTTTGTTAGGATCAAGAGCACTAAGAGGGGGGGGGGGGGGTGAATTAGTGCAACGGAAAACTTTCAACGTTTAAAACTGCGTTTATACGACAAAGGCGATTTCAGTAGAAAAGCTGATTCGTAAATTACTTTAACTTGTGATTAGGCAAGAAGCAGTTAAAATGAATCTCTTAAGGCAGTTTGCAGTTGTGATGGAAATCAGAATGTAAGCGCAAACTAAAATAAGATGTTCGCACGAGAAAAGCGATTTACGTCTAAATACGATTCGAAAAATACTGAGCTTGGAAATGCAATCGTAAAAGCGCAGAAGGTAGTAAGCTATGAAGGAGGTTTGCAATAAGGATAGTCAGCTCAAAGTAAATGCAAACCAGAGAAGACGGGAGTTTAAAGTGGTTCGATCAATCGTGACCTACATCAACTCCTCCGATTCCTCTTCCGTCGAGGCCACCGGCATCCACTAAGGATCTTCCTTTACTAGGCGAAGATCAACCTCCTTCTTACACCCCTCTTCTCCTTTTACTGGGTTTAGGAGACAACCCTTACAAGCACTCACTCTCCTCTCTTAAATAGAATTCTAACACTTAAGCTAGAGGAGGGAAATTCTAGAGATTGCAGCAGTGTTTTCTCTCTTTTAATCTCTCTGTGCTTGTTTCTTTTACCCAGGGATTGGAGGGGTATTTATAGGCTCCAAACCAGTTTGAATTTGGAGCTCAAAACTATCATCTCCCAGAATTCCGAGGTCTGGCGGTTGCACCGCCTGACTGGGGTGGTTGCACCGCCTAATAGAGCTCGAAGGTTGAGCCTCTGGGCGGTGCCACCGCTTGTTAGGGGCGGTTGCACCACCTGGCAGAGCTCAAAGGCTAAGCCTCTAGGCGGTGCCACCGCTTGTTAGGGGCGGTTGCACCGCTTGGCAAAGCTCGGAGACCGAGCTCAGGCGGTGCCACCGCCTGTCTAGGGCGGTTGCACCGCCCAGCCAAAGCTTGGAGACCGAGCTCAGGCGGTTGCACCGCTATCAAAGGCGGTTGCACCGCCCAACCAGAACTCGGAGACTGAGCCCTGGGCGGTGCCACCACCGACCCAAGCGGCGCCACCACCGACCCAGGCGGTGCCACCTTTGGGGGAGAGTTCTGGGTCCGAATGGGTTGATCCATTCGGCCCAATTTGGTTCTTTCAAGGAATTGGCTAATCAAACACATTTCCTATGCAATCTCTTCTGGAACTAGTACTAATATGTGGTACGATCCTTGGGTGAATAGGAAGAGTATATTTCAATTATATGGTGACAGAATACGAAAAGATCTCGGGGCTCCCAAAGATTGGAAGGTTTCTGAGTTCATTGCTAACGGTACCTGGTGTCTCCCTAATCCTATTTCTCCCGAAATGTTATCACTTTGGCCGACTATTATAGTTATTCCAATCACGAACAACTCTTCAGATAAACTTATTTGGCCTCATGACAATGGCAAATTTTTTTTTTTTTTGGTAAGTAAAAGTAAATTGATTATGTGTAAAGTTTCTACAAATAGCTTTATCTATACAAGTCATAGACAAAGCCATGTAACTCATAGAGTGCGAATGCGATAGTTATGACTACACATGTTGTAGACTATAACTCATAATTATAATCAAAATAGAAAATGTTTATCCAGATATATCAAAATTTGGCATCATTCCCAAGATCTTTAGCTAATAGCAAAATTAAAATTGATAAAAATATATTTTTCTCTTTGGGTAAAGTGCTCCGTTTTGAGATCTTGCTCCATACAGGATCTTGAGTCTCTAATAATCTCTTTCAATAGCTGAGCATTGTTTGTGTGTTGACATTTAAAGATTCTATTACATCTCTCCTTCCACATCCACCAAATAACGATCTGAAAGTAACCTTTGCCGGTTGTGTGAGAGGACCTTTTCTTGAGAAACATTGCATGAGTTAGCCTAGTTCTTGGTGCAAGTTTGGTTCTTGCAGATCTATTGAGTTCAAAAATTTGGAGAATCTCCTTCCATATCCATTTTGTATAATCACAAGCAAAATAAAGGTGGTCAACAGTTTCTTCTTGTTGCATACAAAGGGAGCATAGGTTAACATGATAGATACCTCTTCTTTTTATATTGTCTATTGTAGGTAGTTTATTGAGAATGGCAAATTTAGTGCCACATCTGCATGGAATCAAATTAGACAAAGAAATAACAAGTGGGTCCCAAGCAGTTGGACATGGGATCGACCGGGATCACAAAGACATTCCTTATGTACATGGCAGGCCCTTCTCAATAAACTACCTACAATAGACAATATGAAAAGAAGAGGTATCTATCATGTTAACCGATGCTCCCTTTGTATATGCAACAAGAAGAACTGTTGACCACCTTTATTTTGCTTGTGATTATACAAAATGGATATGGAAGGAGATTCTCCAGCGATTTGAACTCAATAGACTGCCGCAACCAAACTTGCACCAAGAACTAGGTGAACTCATGCAATGTTTCTCAAGAAAAGGGCCTCTCACACAACTGGCAAAGGTTACTTTCAGATGCGCTATTTGGTGGATGTGGAAGGAGAGATGTAACAGAATCTTTAAATGTCAACACACAAACAATGCTCAGCTATTGAAAGAGATTATTAGAGACTCAAGATCCTGTATGGAGCAAGATCTCAAAACGGAGCACTTTACCCAAAGAGAAAAATATATTTTTATCAATTTTAATTTTGCTATTAGCTAAAGATCTTGGGAATGATGCCAAATTTTGATATATCTGGATAAACATTTTCTATTTTGATTATAATTAGGAGTTATAGTCTACAACATGTGTAGTTATAACTATCGCATTCGCACTCTATGAGTTACATGGCTTTGTCTATGACTTGTATAGATAAAGCTATTTGTAGAAACTTTACACATAATCAATTTACTTTTACTTACCAAAAAAAAAAAATTGCCCCTAGATTAAGTTAAAGGGATCACCTCCCATTTCTAACTTAATTATCGTGCTAACTACGACAATTCTTAAGACTTTTACTACAGCTTGCTCCGGTGCATCAATCGCTTCTTCCGGCGAGCTTCCGACGAACTTTCGACGAACATCCGATGGACCTCCAAAAATGCTACTACGGACTTCTGGCAAACTCCTGGACTTTCGACGATCCACTTGGCGAGTTCTGACAAGCTTCTTTTGGCAAGCTCCAGGACTACTCGGATTTGTTCCCGTAGAACCTCTGACGATTGTCCGGACTTCCATCAAGCTCTCGAACTCATAACGTGATCATAATCTTGACTCCGGCGCAACTCCTGCTGCATGTCTTACTTTCATCGTAGTTAATCCTGCACACTTAAAACAAAACTTCGATCGAGACAATTAATCCTAAGCAATTAACCAAGTTGTTCGGCATGTCATTGGTCCCCAATGCTTCGTCCGATTCTTCGGCGTATCGTCCTCTCCTACGGCCTATTACGTAATCGGCCAGTTGACTCCACAACTCTGATATCCTTGGCACAATACCCTCTCTTCTTGGCCTAATGCTCGAGTCCACCGCCCGAAGCCTTCTGTCGATACGTGGACCGATCCACTGGGCCGACGTCCAATCTTCTGACATGTTTCTCCGGCACAATATGATTTTTCCTACTTTAATTATCTCATCATGATCGAAGCATCATGCGTTACTTAAAACATAGATTAAAACATAAACACATATCAAGTGGTTTCATCATCAAAATACGAGATTCAACAATCTCCCCCTTTTTGATGATGACAATCACTTGATGACAGAGTTAACCTTAACTCCGGGAGTTTAAACAAACTCCCCCTATCAATATGCCATATTGATAGAACCTTGAATTCAAACTGAATTCAAGTCATTGCAATATTTATCATGAATACTTGCAATACATCATCATGAACTTATGCATAACATGTCATGTCATCAACATACTTCTCCCCCTTTGTCATCAACAAAAAGGAGAAGTACCACAATCAAGTGTTTGTGATATTGGTTTAACTTATTGCATGAAAATCATAATATCAAGTTTTATCATCATGCAGTTTTGAAGCCAGAAAATTTAGCAAATGTTACATCATGCTTAGAACATTCAAGCTATCAAGTTTTAGATATACAAGTTTTACGGCATACAAGATAGCACTTTTAGTAATGTTCAAGATAGCAAGTTCGACATCATGCAAGCTAGCAGTTTTGAGATGTTCAAGAAAGCAACTCTTGCTTCTTGAGATATGCAAATTTGTCAAGTTTTGCTAGATGTGCAAGTTAGCATTTTTGCCTCTTGAGATAGGCAAGATAGCACATTTGCTTCTTTTGAGATAACAACTTTTTGCTTTACTTACCAAAAAAAAACTTTTTGCTTCTCTTTAGACCACAAGCTAGTAATTTTTACGATATACTAGTTTCACAATATACAAGCTAGCAAAAATTTCGAAAGCAAATGCAAGATAGCTTTCTTGTGTAAGCTCATGTTTCTTGCATCGTATTTTTTTTGGTAAGTAAAAGTAAATTGATTATGTGTAAAGTTTCTACAAATAGTTTTATCTATACAAGTCATAGACAAAGCCATGTAACTCATAGAGTGCGAATGCGATAGTTATGACTACACATGTTGTAGACTATAACTCCTAATTATAATCAAAATAGAAAATGTTTATCCAGATATATCAAAATTTGGCATCATTCCCAAGATCTTTAGCTAATAGCAAAATTAAAATTGATAAAAATATATTTTTCTCTTTGGGTAAAGTGCTCCGTTTTGAGATCTTGCTCCATACAGGATCTTGAGTCTCTAATAATCTCTTTTAATAGCTGAGCATTGTTTGTGTGTTGACATTTAAAGATTCTGTTACATCTCTCCTTCCACATCCACCAAATAGCGCATCTGAAAGTAACCTTTGCCAGTTGTGTGAGAGGCCCTTTTCTTGAGAAACATTGCATGAGTTCGCCTAGTTCTTGGTGCAAGTTTGGTTGCGGCAGTCTATTGAGTTCAAATCGCTGGAGAATCTCCTTCCATATCCATTTTGTATAATCACAAGCAAAATAAAGGTGGTCAACAGTTTCTTCTTGTTGCATATACAAAGGGAGCATCGGTTAACATGATAGATACCTCTTCTTTTCATATTGTCTATTGTAGGTAGTTTATTGAGAAGGGCCTGCCATGTACATAAGGAATGTCTTTGTGATCCCGGTCGATCCCATGTCCAACTGCTTGGGACCCACTTGTTATTTCTTTGTCTAATTTGATTCCATGCAGATGTGGCACTAAATTTGCCATTCTCAATAAACTACCTACAATAGACAATATAAAAAGAAGAGGTATCTATCATGTTAACCTATGCTCCCTTTGTATGCAACAAGAAGAAACTGTTGACCACCTTTATTTTGCTTGTGATTATACAAAATGGATATGGAAGGAGATTCTCCAGCGATTTGAACTCAATAGACTGCCGCAACCAAACTTGCACCAAGAACTAGGTGAACTCATGCAATGTTTCTCAAGAAAAGGGCCTCTCACACAACTGGCAAAGGTTACTTTCAGATGCGCTATTTGGTGGATGTGGAAGGAGAGATGTAACAGAATCTTTAAATGTCAACACACAAACAATGCTCAGCTATTAAAAGAGATTATTAGAGACTCAAGATCCTGTATGGAGCAAGATCTCAAAACGGAGCACTTTACCCAAAGAGAAAAATATATTTTTATCAATTTTAATTTTGCTATTAGCTAAAGATCTTGGGAATGATGCCAAATTTTGATATATCTGGATAAACATTTTCTATTTTGATTATAATTAGGAGTTATAGTCTACAACATGTGTAGTCATAACTATCGCATTCGCACTCTATGAGTTACATGGCTTTGTCTATGACTTGTATAGATAAAGCTATTTGTAGAAACTTTACACATAATCAATTTACTTTTACTTACCAAAAAAAATACGATGCAAGAAACATGAGCTTACACAAGAAAGCTATCTTGCATTTGCTTTCGAAATTTTTGCTAGCTTGTATATTGTGAAACTAGTATATCGTAAAAATTACTAGCTTGTGGTCTAAAGAGAAGCAAAAAGTTTTTTTTTGGTAAGTAAAGCAAAAAGTTGTTATCTCAAAAGAAGCAAATGTGCTATCTTGCCTATCTCAAGAGGCAAAAATGCTAACTTGCACATCTAGCAAAACTTGACAAATTTGCATATCTCAAGAAGCAAGAGTTGCTTTCTTGAACATCTCAAAACTGCTAGCTTGCATGATGTCGAACTTGCTATCTTGAACATTACTAAAAGTGCTATCTTGTATGCCGTAAAACTTGTATATCTAAAACTTGATAGCTTGAATGTTCTAAGCATGATGTAACATTTGCTAAATTTTCTGGCTTCAAAACTGCATGATGATAAAACTTGATATTATGATTTTCATGCAATAAGTTAAACCAATATCACAAACACTTGATTGTGGTACTTCTCCTTTTTGTTGATGACAAAGGGGGAGAAGTATGTTGATGACATGACATGTTATGCATAAGTTCATGATGATGTATTGCAAGTATTCATGATAAATATTGCAATGACTTGAATTCAGTTTGAATTCAAGGTTCTATCAATATGGCATATTGATAGGGGGAGTTTGTTTAAACTCCCGGAGTTAAGGTTAACTCTGTCATCAAGTGATTGTCATCATCAAAAAGGGGGAGATTGTTGAATCTCGTATTTTGATGATGAAACCACTTGATATGTGTTTATGTTTTAATCTATGTTTTAAGTAACGCATGATGCTTCGATCATGATGAGATAATTAAAGTAGGAAAAATCATATTGTGCCGGAGAAACATGTCAGAAGATTGGACGTCGGCCCAGTGGATCGGTCCACGTATCGACAGAAGGCTTCGGGCGGTGGACTCGAGCATTAGGCCAAGAAGAGAGGGTATTGTGCCAAGGATATCAGAGTTGTGGAGTCAACTGGCCGATTACGTAATAGGCCGTAGGAGAGGACGATACGCCGAAGAATCGGACGAAGCATTGGGGACCAATGACATGCCGAACAACTTGGTTAATTGCTTAGGATTAATTGTCTCGATCGAAGTTTTGTTTTAAGTGTGCAGGATTAACTACGATGAAAGTAAGACATGCAGCAGGAGTTGCGCCGGAGTCAAGATTATGATCACGTTATGAGTTCGAGAGCTTGATGGAAGTCCGGACAATCGTCAGAGGTTCTACGGGAACAAATCCGAGTAGTCCTGGAGCTTGCCAAAAGAAGCTTGTCAGAACTCGCCAAGTGGATCGTCGAAAGTCCAGGAGTTTGCCAGAAGTCCGTAGTAGCATTTTTGGAGGTCCATCGGATGTTCGTCGAAAGTTCGTCGGAAGCTCGCCGGAAGAAGCGATTGATGCACCGGAGCAAGCTGTAGTAAAAGTCTTAAGAATTGTCGTAGTTAGCACGATAATTAAGTTAGAAATGGGAGGTGATCCCTTTAACTTAATCTAGGGGCAATTTTTTTTTTTTGGTAAGTAAAAGTAAATTGATTATGTGTAAAGTTTCTACAAATAGCTTTATCTATACAAGTCATAGACAAAGCCATGTAACTCATAGAGTGCGAATGCGATAGTTATAACTACACATGTTGTAGACTATAACTCCTAATTATAATCAAAATAGAAAATGTTTATCCAGATATATCAAAATTTGGCATCATTCCCAAGATCTTTAGCTAATAGCAAAATTAAAATTGATAAAAATATATTTTTCTCTTTGGGTAAAGTGCTCCGTTTTGAGATCTTGCTCCATACAGGATCTTGAGTCTCTAATAATCTCTTTCAATAGCTGAGCATTGTTTGTGTGTTGACATTTAAAGATTCTGTTACATCTCTCCTTCCACATCCACCAAATAGCGCATCTGAAAGTAACCTTTGCCAGTTGTGTGAGAGGCCCTTTTCTTGAGAAACATTGCATGAGTTCACCTAGTTCTTGGTGCAAGTTTGGTTGCGGCAGTCTATTGAGTTCAAATCGCTGGAGAATCTCCTTCCATATCCATTTTGTATAATCACAAGCAAAATAAAGGTGGTCAACAGTTTCTTCTTGTTGCATACAAAGGGAGCATAGGTTAACATGATAGATACCTCTTCTTTTTATATTGTCTATTGTAGGTAGTTTATTGAGAATGGCAAATTTAGTGCCACATCTGCATGGAATCAAATTAGACAAAGAAATAACAAGTGGGTCCCAAGCAGTTGGACATGGGATCGACCGGGATCACAAAGACATTCCTTATGTACATGGCAGGCCCTTCTCAATAAACTACCTACAATAGACAATATGAAAAGAAGAGGTATCTATCATGTTAACCGATGCTCCCTTTGTATATGCAACAAGAAGAAACTGTTGACCACCTTTATTTTGCTTGTGATTATACAAAATGGATATGGAAGGAGATTCTCCAGCGATTTGAACTCAATAGACTGCCGCAACCAAACTTGCACCAAGAACTAGGCGAACTCATGCAATGTTTCTCAAGAAAAGGGCCTCTCACACAACTGGCAAAGGTTACTTTCAGATGCGCTATTTGGTGGATGTGGAAGGAGAGATGTAACAGAATCTTTAAATGTCAACACACAAACAATGCTCAGCTATTGAAAGAGATTATTAGAGACTCAAGATCCTGTATGGAGCAAGATCTCAAAACGGAGCACTTTACCCAAAGAGAAAAATATATTTTTATCAATTTTAATTTTGCTATTAGCTAAAGATCTTGGGAATGATGCCAAATTTTGATATATCTGGATAAACATTTTCTATTTTGATTATAATTAGGAGTTATAGTCTACAACATGTGTAGTCATAACTATCGCATTCGCACTCTATGAGTTACATGGCTTTGTCTATGACTTGTATAGATAAAGCTATTTGTAGAAACTTTACACATAATCAATTTACTTTTACTTACCAAAAAAAAAAAATTGCCCCTAGATTAAGTTAAAGGGATCACCTCCCATTTCTAACTTAATTATCGTGCTAACTACGACAATTCTTAAGACTTTTACTACAGCTTGCTCCGGTGCATCAATCGCTTCTTCCGGCGAGCTTCCGACGAACTTTCGACGAACATCCGATGGACCTCCAAAAATGCTACTACGGACTTCTGGCAAACTCCTGGACTTTCGACGATCCACTTGGCGAGTTCTGACAAGCTTCTTTTGGCAAGCTCCAGGACTACTCGGATTTGTTCCCGTAGAACCTCTGACGATTGTCCGGACTTCCATCAAGCTCTCGAACTCATAACGTGATCATAATCTTGACTCCCGGCGCAACTCCTGCTGCATGTCTTACTTTCATCGTAGTTAATCCTGCACACTTAAAACAAAACTTCGATCGAGACAATTAATCCTAAGCAATTAACCAAGTTGTTCGGCATGTCATTGGTCCCCAATGCTTCGTCCGATTCTTCGGCGTATCGTCCTCTCCTACGGCCTATTACGTAATCGGCCAGTTGACTCCACAACTCTGATATCCTTGGCACAATACCCTCTCTTCTTGGCCTAATGCTCGAGTCCACCGCCCGAAGCCTTCTGTCGATACGTGGACCGATCCACTGGGCCGACGTCCAATCTTCTGACATGTTTCTCCGGCACAATATGATTTTTCCTACTTTAATTATCTCATCATGATCGAAGCATCATGCGTTACTTAAAACATAGATTAAAACATAAACACATATCAAGTGGTTTCATCATCAAAATACGAGATTCAACAATCTCCCCCTTTTTGATGATGACAATCACTTGATGACAGAGTTAACCTTAACTCCGGGAGTTTAAACAAACTCCCCCTATCAATATGCCATATTGATAGAACCTTGAATTCAAACTGAATTCAAGTCATTGCAATATTTATCATGAATACTTGCAATACATCATCATGAACTTATGCATAACATGTCATGTCATCAACATACTTCTCCCCCTTTGTCATCAACAAAAAGGAGAAGTACCACAATCAAGTGTTTGTGATATTGGTTTAACTTATTGCATGAAAATCATAATATCAAGTTTTATCATCATGCAGTTTTGAAGCCAGAAAATTTAGCAAATGTTACATCATGCTTAGAACATTCAAGCTATCAAGTTTTAGATATACAAGTTTTACGGCATACAAGATAGCACTTTTAGTAATGTTCAAGATAGCAAGTTCGACATCATGCAAGCTAGCAGTTTTGAGATGTTCAAGAAAGCAACTCTTGCTTCTTGAGATATGCAAATTTGTCAAGTTTTGCTAGATGTGCAAGTTAGCATTTTTGCCTCTTGAGATAGGCAAGATAGCACATTTGCTTCTTTTGAGATAACAACTTTTTTGCTTTACTTACCAAAAAAAAACTTTTTGCTTCTCTTTAGACCACAAGCTAGTAATTTTTACGATATACTAGTTTCACAATATACAAGCTAGCAAAAATTTCGAAAGCAAATGCAAGATAGCTTTCTTGTGTAAGCTCATGTTTCTTGCATCGTATTTTTTTTGGTAAGTAAAAGTAAATTGATTATGTGTAAAGTTTCTACAAATAGTTTTATCTATACAAGTCATAGACAAAGCCATGTAACTCATAGAGTGCGAATGCGATAGTTATGACTACACATGTTGTAGACTATAACTCCTAATTATAATCAAAATAGAAAATGTTTATCCAGATATATCAAAATTTGGCATCATTCCCAAGATCTTTAGCTAATAGCAAAATTAAAATTGATAAAAATATATTTTTCTCTTTGGGTAAAGTGCTCCGTTTTGAGATCTTGCTCCATACAGGATCTTGAGTCTCTAATAATCTCTTTTAATAGCTGAGCATTGTTTGTGTGTTGACATTTAAAGATTCTGTTACATCTCTCCTTCCACATCCACCAAATAGGATCTGAAAAGTAACCTTTGCCGGTTATTGTGAGAGGCCCTTTTCTTGAGAAACATTGTATGAGTTTAGCCTAGTTCTTGGTGCAAGTTTGGTTATGACAGTCTATTGAGTTCAAATCATTTGGAGAATCTCCTTCCATATCCATTTTGTATAATCACAAGCAAAATAAAGGTGGTCAACAGTTTCTTCTTGTTGCATACAAAGGGAGCATCGGTTAACATGAAAGATACCTCTTCTTTTTCATATTGTCTATTGTAGGTAGTTTATTGAGAAGGGCCTGCCATGTACATAAGGAATGTCTTTGTGATCCCGGTCGATCCCATGTCCAAGCTGCTTGGGACCCACTTGTTATTTCTTTGCCTAATTTGATTCCATGCAGATGTGGCACTAAATTTTGCCATTGTCATGAGGCCAAATAAGTTTATCTGAAGAGTTGTTCGTGATTGGAATAACTATAATAGTCGGCCAAAGTGATAACATTTCGGGAGAAATAGGATTAGGGAGACACCAGTACCGTTAGCAATGAACTCAGAAACCTTCCAATCTTTTTGGAGCCCCGAGATCTTTTCGTATTCTGTCACCATATAATTGAAATATACTCTTCCCATTCACCCAAGGATCGTACCACATATTAGTACTAGTTCGGAAGAGATTGCATAGGAAATGTGTTTGATTAGCCAATTCCTTGCCTTTAAAATTCCTTTCCAAGCTGCAGAGTGGTATGTTCTTGTTGAAATTTCCCAGATTGATTCTTTTTTGAAAGATACCTAGCAGAAACCCAATGTGACCATAAGGAACATTTGTTTTGCAAAAGATCCCACAATTTTTGCACCGGACATGCTTGATTCCAATCTCTAGTATTTCTCAAGTTTAGCCCCCCCTTCATCTTTTTCGGTTTGCAAATGCTATCCCAATTTACCATATGCATTGCCTTATCATTTGTGCCATTCAGAAGAAGTTCATTAATAACCGTTCAATATCTTGGAGAAGTCGAAAGCAGGTAGAAGAAATGCATTACACCAATATATAGAGTAGGAGTGCAATACCGAAACGGATGAGTTCGAAGTCGTCCGCTTTTGATAGAAACCTATTTTTCCAAGAAGAAATTCTATTCTTTTTTTTTTTTGCAAAATAGGTGAAGTTGGGTTTTGTGAATGCTCGTGGATATGAGCGGGAGACCCAAATAAGGAACTGGCAAGCTTCCCTCACTAACCCCAAAGTTTGTGCAATAAAGACATTATCCTCAACGTAAGGGCTCATATATACTTTACTTTTCGCATGATTTAAATCAAGTCCTAAACCATACCAAAGTCATTCATAATAGTAGCCAGGTTCTTTTTTTGAAGTTGGTTCATTTTGGAGAAAGATAAGTAAGTCATCTGCAAATGTTATATGTGATATATGAACAGTAACCAAAGAATGGGTACCTTAATCTTTGCCATTTAAGACTGCGTGTTCCAACATACGCCTAAGTCCTTCCATCGCAATAGTAAAAGATACGGAGAGAGTGGATCACCTTGTCGGATGCCATTCGTGTTCCCAAAAAAACCAATTGGTGAGCCATTAAAGAGTATCGAAAACTTTGGAGTTTCCAGGCAAGATTGAATCCAATTAACCCATTTGTGGGAAGTTCATATCGAGGAGCATCTTATAGATAAACTTCCTATTAACTGAATCGAAGGCTTTCCAGTAAATCAGCTTTAAAACATATTTTTGTCCCTCTTGCTTTTTGAATGCAAATCTTTGACCAAGTCATTAGCAAGCAAAATGTTATGATGTATACTTCTCCCTTTGATGAAAGCAGCTTGGTTTGGGCTAATGATCTTGTGTATTACCTTTTGCATTCTATTTGCCAATACTTTGGAGATGATCTTGTAAATAAAGTTGCATAATGATATGGGTCGATAGTTCTCTAGTGAATCAGCCCCTGCATTCTTCGGAATTAAGGAAATAAAAGTGCAATTCATCTCTCTAAGAATATGACCTGAAGAGAAAAAATGTTGGCAAGCCTTGATCACATCATTTCCAATAATAGACCAAGCAGTTTGGTAAAATTCAGTTGGAAATCCATCTGGACCTGGGCTTTTGTGCTTTGGTGACTTAAAGACAACACATACAATTTCGTCATCTATAATTGGGGCATTGAGGATTGAAATAGCTTCCGAATCAAGTTTTCTAGTCGGCTCCACATGAATGTTATTAGGTTTCCCAGCTTGATTGAGTAAGGAATAAAAAAATTGCTCTGTGTGTGCTTTAACCTCATCCAACTTCTCAATAAGATTATCATCTTTGTCTCTGCATTTGCTGATACGGTTAATAGCCCTTCGAGTAGCAATTGAAGCATAGAAAAATTTTGTATTGGAATCCCCTAGCGTAAGCCAATGTTGTCGAGACTTACGCTTTGCAAAACTTTCCTCCTGTTTTAAGGCTTGCATGAAGTTATTTCTGGCTTCGCCTCTTTGTAGATAATATTTTCATCATTTGGTGAAGTTGCAGCTCATGTGGCAAAGACATTAGTTCCTTTCGCAAAGTTGAACTCTGGTGTTAATATTGCCAAAGGTATTTGTATTCCACTCCTTTAGTCTTTTTTTTCTGGGCTTTGAGCTTTTGACATAAAGATGTGGGGGGATCCATCCATTAACATTTAACATTTCCAGCAGATCGATAACATCAAAGAATTGAGGATGAGTACTCCACATGTTAAAGAATCTAAACGGTTTCTTGCCTCTTGGTGTCGCTTTTTTTCTGCGTGTATATACATTAAAGAATGGTCGAAAAAAAGCAAAGCACCATACTCAAGAAGTGAATCTGGGTAAACTGTTAACCATTCATGATTAATCAAACACCTATCAAGTCGAGCCATTATTTTTCTGTTAGCAGCACCTTGATTACTCGGAGAGCCAATTACCCACGATTTTCATATCAAACAATCTTTGTAGTGTCAATGTAATCATTGAACTTTTGAAGTCTGGCTTTTCTGAAAAGTTGTCTACCACCCTTTTTTTTTTTCATTTGTGTACCGAACAGTATTAAAGTCTCCAAGAACAATCCAAGGTACATTGAGACAGCCATTTACAATATTAGTCGGTCGGACCAAAGAGTATTTCTTTCTTGCATCTTGTTTTGAAGCATATATACCGGTGAAATTGAATTGATGACCATTCTTTTTATCCTCTAACTTAAGATGAATGAATTGATCAAGAGCAGAAATAAACCAAGCATTAATAGAGTTAGGATGCCATAAGACCCATATTCTACCAAAAGTGTCATTTGAGTCATTGGTAAACAGTTCTGCGTCCCGCCATATTAAATTCTTTTTTGAGCTTGAACGCTGATTGTTTAATTTTTGTTTCCACTAGAATAACAATATCACATGCGGCAAACTTGATTATTCTATTGAGCTCCGACATTTCTCCGGCTTATTAAGTCCGCTGAACATTCCAAAGCATGTTATCTTCATTAGTAAAAGATAGTAAGGTATTCATCCCTACGACTTTGGATGGATTGTACCATCCTTTTTTTCTTATCTTTCAGTTTTGTATTTTCCTCCCCCGCACAATATCCTTACCTTTTATGGCTTTTATTCCTATATTTATCCACTTCATCTACAGCTTGCAGATTTTTAAACTTTAAAATACCTTGAATCATGTGGTCTTGATTGGTAGGGTTTGTTGAAGCTTCGATAAGATTGTTGCATCACAATATCCTGGATAGTACTTGTTGGAGCAGTCGGCTAGAGAGGTTTGTTGGAGCATGAGTTTGTTGAGACAGAATATCCTTGTTGGCAATGTTTGTTGTGACCTGAGTTTGTTGAGGAATAATATCCTTGCTAGCGAGATTTGCTTGGACCCGAAGTTCGTTGAGCTAGTGTGGATGGATCCGATGATATTGGAAGAGATGAAGTTCCCGACTTATGTTTCTCCTGTCCACTAGTACCATGGGAAACCTCTGTTGTGGAAGGCTCGACATTATAGGTACAGATAAAGTTTTGGAATTGTCCTTACGTCTCATGGGTGCTTTCCTTTGCGAGTCGGAATGCTCAATAGTTTTTGCCACCATCGGTGCTGCTGCCATTAGAGAAGAATCACTTTGTTGTTGAGGGCTTTGACGTGGTCGATAGACCTTTGTGGTTGGATTTGGGGTTTTCGACAAGCTCCATTTGGATGACCAAAAGATAAGCAACGACGACATCGTTTGTGGCTTCCGGGAATATGAGACATGTACCTTCCGAAAGTGTTCCCGCCAAGATCACGATAGAAAACCTCATTAGGAAGATCTTCATCGGAAGAAACCAGCACACATGCTCGCGGCAAATGCTAATCTCGTCCGAGCTGCTTTGTTGCTTTGTCGATGTAGAGTGGTTGTCCCCCAGTGCTGCATAACTTTGCAATAAAACGTCGACTCAAAGATGTAGAGGCAGTCCTTGAAAGGATACCCATAATGGAATAGATCGTAGGCTATCTAACTCCAAACGGACATCGAGGAGACCAACGTCGAGAATCATTGGATGACCGCGGATAGTCTAGAATCCTTCGAGGATTATTTGCAAATCTTCTTGAGTATAGCTTGCAAACAAAGAATCCGTTCTCCAAAGATATGAAGATCAAATGACGATATTCCCCATCGAAGTTTTGATAAATGAGGATAGTGGGAAATAAGATGTTTTGAGACCTACCACATAGCCAACAATCGCCATAGACCATGTCTCAATAAGCTCTTTGAATCAACAGTCTCAGTATACAGCAATCTTCTTATCACTGAAACTGGAGTAAAGAATTCCAAGCTTAGATCTGGACTTCCAACCGAGCCTTGAAGAGGCTAGTCCAAGGCCGAGGATCACTTTGGAAATGAGAGCAGGCTGCCGCTGATCTAGAGCGTGACCCGCCGATGCTTTGGTCGGAAGGAGTTTCTCTTTGGAAAGGATATGGTGGAAGAGAAACTTGGGGGGGTAGCGGTAGGGAGCCTTGCCATCGTTTCAACCCTCTCGCCACCATCGCCAGCCCTAGGGGCCATCGCTGCCATGTTTGATCCCTTCCGTCGCCGCTTCTGTAAACGACGCCATTGGGAAAAGCCACCGCTGCAGATTAGATCGCCGCTCCGCATCGCCGCCCTAGGGATTTCTGGTTGCTGCTACAGTATCGCCGCCCTTGGGAGAAGGGACGCCACGGAGATCTGGTCGAAGAAGCGACGCCACGGAGATCTGGTCGCCGCTTCAGTGTCGTCGCCCTAGATCTGGTCGCCCGCCATCGTACCATCGCCCAAGATCTGGTCGCTGCTACAGTGTCGTCGCCCGCCGCTATAGTATCTGTCGTCCTTGGGAGATCTGATCACCTCTACGTTGTCGCCGCCCTTCGCCGTGGGAGAAAGCCGACGCTGCAGGAGTTAGATCGCTTTAGGGGAGATATGGTTGTCGCTTCTGCATCGCCGCCCTAGATCGGGCCGCCGCTTCTGAAAGAGCATCGCCTTTGGGAGAATCGATCACCTTCTGATGCCGCCGCCCCTTCGCCCGTGGGAGAAAGCCAACGATGCAGGAGTCAGATCGTCCTAGGGAGATCTGGTCGCCGCTATAGTACCGTCGCCCTAGTTCTGGTCGCCACTACAGTATCGCCGCCCGCCGCTACAGTATCGTCGCCCTAATCATTCTTGCTTCGTATTGCAATGTGCAAGTTGCAAGTTTTGCTTCTTGAGATAGGCAAGATAGCACTTTTGCAATTTTTGTTTCTTAAGATAGGCAAGCTTGTGATGTTCAAGATAACAAGCTCTTTCTTTTTTTGAAAAGTGTCATTTTTGCTTTCTTTGCAAAGTGCAAGCTAGCAAAATGCCAAACTAGCATGAGATAATGTTTTACATGAGGCAAGCAAACAATTTGGCAAATGTTGCATTTGCATCTTCTCTTTTGAGAAGTGCAATTTTTGATTTCATCTTGAATTGTGCAAGCTAGCTAGTTTGCCTCTTTACATGATGTTCACGCTAGAAATTCTTGCTCCCCCTTTGTCATTGTCAAAAACAAGGGAAGACCCTTATATCAATTTTCATATTATGACAAAGGTAAGTATCAATCTTATTTGTGCAACATTATATATTAAAATTAAAACATACACAATTTCAAAAACCTTAATTTTATTTATTTTTTATGCACGATACCGAAAAATAAATCAATCATCATTAATGGCCATATCATACATGATACTCAAACATTAAATTTTTTAAGCATTTATCAACATGTTGATCATGATACCAAACATTCATTATTTAAAGCATTCATGATACACATCATATGCAATACATCATATATATCATTATCATAAGTATTGCATACATCATTTTAACTTCATGAATATTTCATCATTGCATGCATCATACCAAAACATTTCAAGCCATGCAAGCCATAAATATAAAGAAATCATATCATGAAGGATAAAATCATTTGAATACCAAAAGACATGATTCATATAGTAAATATCTTCTTTAAATAAAATAGCAAGAAAAATCATAGGAGTACAAAGAAGAGATCTTGTTTTAAAAGAAAATCAAATAATAACTCCAAGAACTTACAAGGAAAAATCATGATTCATTTAGAAAATCTCCTCTCAAGAGAATATCAAATAAAATCATAGAAAATCGATTAATGAGAAATTTTGATTTATAATAAAATCTCATGTATCGAATGTCGAGAAATCAAAATGATGATTTATAAAAAATATCACAAGTTATATTTAAGAGAAAAATCATCATTCATTTTCAACTCATTTAATTTGTCACATCAATATTTCTTAGATATGCATGATACAAATCTTCAACATATAACATGCATAAATTCAAAAATTAAAAGGAGAAGAGAAGAATTCAACGGTACGAAGATTTCAACCACCTCATAAACAAATGAAGACCAAGTCATGAATCCAAAATTCCATGAATCAAAATGATCGTCAAAGGTAATCTCATGTTATTCCAAGAAATCAATATCATGATTTTGATAAAAGTCATTTCAAATTTAAATCATCAAAATCACTTTTATGGTTCACAAAATTCATAACATAGGTAGATTCATGATTTCATTGATAATATATTTTCCCCTTTTTTTAAATATTTGATTTCATGTTAGCATGCCTTTTCATTTATGTTAGATAAAAACATGCATCAACATTTAGGATCGAAAAATGAATTTCATCGTAAAACCATCAAGATCAATAGATTCTAAAAAATTAATTGTTATGGTTAAGAAAATCCGAAAATGAAATTTAACACTTTCATGCATTCGGACATGGTTTTGCCATATGTTTTTTAAATACACTCATGAAAATACCACATACTTATTATCATGTATAACTTAAAATCTCATGCATAAAATTGTCAATCATTGTATCAAAAACATTTAATATTTTCATTACATCATTATGCATTACTTTAAATCAAACATGATTTCATTCAACAACGTTAATCAAACATGATACATATTATTACTTCTTAACCATGATTTCATATTTTCAATCAAAATCATTTTGTTTGTTTGTCATAAAATATGCAATATTATCATTTTCGATATTACTAGCATGATCATAATTTTTGTATTTTTATTTTTAAACATGTAATTTTCAAGAAAATTAATTCTAAACTAAAAAAGAAAATACATCATGAAAGCATCAAGTAATTTCAAAATAAATCAGGGGGATTTCGATTACCTTTTCATTAAAGGCAGTTAAGACGTAGTTTGCCACCTCGCCTTTCTTGATTTTCTCCTCATCTTCGGAGGAGCTCGATTCATCCCACTTTGTATTTTTTTTTCTTTGGCCTCTTCCTCCGTTCAAGTTCATTATTTATTTTAGATTTTTATTTAATAAATTTATTAAGATTTAGTATTCGAAGGTCATATGCTGCAGAACGGATTCTTTGTTTGCAAGCTATACTCTGAAGAAGATTTGCAACGAATCCTCGAAGGATTCTGGACTATCCGCGGTCATCCAATGATTCTACGACGTTGGTTTCCTGATGTCCGTTTGGTGTTAGATAGCCTACAGTCTATTCCATTATGGGTATCCTTTCAAGGACTGCCTCTACATCTTTGGAGTCGACGTTTTATTGCAAAGTTATGCAGCACTCTGGGACAGCCACTCTACATCGACAAAGCAACAGCAGCTCAGACGAGATTAGCATTTGCATGAGCATGTGTGCTGGTTTCTTCCGATGAAGATCTTCCTAATGAGGTTTTCTATCATGATCTTGACGGGAACACTTGGAAGGTACATGTCTCATATTCCTAGAAGCCACAACGATGTCAGCGTTGCTTATCTTTTGGTCATGCAAATGGAGCTTGTCAGCAAACCCCAAAACCAACCACAAAGGTCTATCAACCACGTCAAGCGCCTCAGCAACAAAGTGATTCTTCTCTAATGGCAGTAGCACCGATGGTGGCGAAAACTATTGAGCATTTCGACTCGCAAGGAAAGCACCGCGGACAGAAGGACAATTCCAAAACTTTATCGCTACCTATAATGTCAGAGCCTTCCACAACAAAGGTTTCCCATGGTACTAGAGGACAGGAGAAACATAAGTCAGGAACTTCATCTCTTCCAATATCATCGTATCCATCCACAATAGCTCAACGAACTCAGGTCTAAGCAAATCTCGCTAGCAAGGATATTCTTCCTCAACAAACTCAGGCCACAACAAACATCGCCAACAAGGATATTCTGTCTCAACAAACTCATGACTCAACAAACCTCTCTAGCCAAACTGCTCCAACAAGTACTATCCAGGATATTGTGCTGCAACAATCTTATCGAGCTTCAACAAACCCTGCCAATCAAGACCACATGATTCAAGGTACTTTAAAGTTTAAAAATCTGCAAGCTGTAGATGAAGTGGATAAATATAGGAATAAAGCCATAAAAGGTAAGGATATTGTTCGGGAGGAAAATATAAAACCGAAGGATAAGAAAAAGGATGGTACAATCCATCCAAAGTCGTAGGATGAATACCTTACTACCTTTTCATTTGTTTATTACTAATGAAGATAACATGCTGGAATGTTCGCGGACTTAGTAAGCCGAAGAAATGTCGGGAGCTCAACAGAATAATCAAGTCTGCCACATGTGATATTGTTATTCTAGTGGAAACGAAAATTAAACAATCGCGCGTTCAAGCTCAAAAGAATTTAATATGGCCGGACGCAGAACTGTTTACCAATGACTCAAATGAAACTTTTGGTAGAATATGGGTCTTATGGCATCCTAACTCTATTAATGCATGGTTTATTTCTGCTACTGATCAATTCATTCATCTTAAGGTAGAGGATAAAAAGAATGGCTGTCAATTCAATTTCACTGGTATATATGCTTCAAATAGTACGCAAGAAAGAAATACTCTTTGGTCTGACCTGACTAATATTGTAAATGGCTGTCTCAATGTACCTTGGATTGTTCTTGGAGACTTTAATACTGTTCGGTACACAAATGAAAAAGAGGGGGGAAGACAACTTTCAGAAAACCAGCTTCAAAGTTTTAATGATTACATTGACACTGCAGCATTGTTTGATATGAAATATGTGGGTAATTGGCTCTCCTGGAGTAATCAAGGTGCTGCTAACAGGAAAATAATGGCTCGACTTGATAGGTGTTTGATTAATCATGAATGGTTAACAGTTTACCCAGATTCACTTCTTGAGTATGGTGCTCCTTTGTTTTCTGACCATTCTTTAATGTATATACACGCAGAAAAAGCGATACCAAGAGGTAAGAAACCATTTAGATTCTTTAACATGTGGAGTACTCATCCTCAATTTCTTGATGTTATCAGATCTGCTTGGAATGTTAATGTGCATGGATCCCCCCCTTACATCTTATGTCAAAAGCTCAAAGCTTGTAAAGCAGCACTAAAGGAGTGGAATACAAATACCTTTGGCAATATTAACACCAGAGTTCAATTTTGCAGAAAGGAACTAATGTCATTGCAACATGAGCTGCAACTTCAGCCAAATGATGAAAATATTATCTACAAAGAGGCAGAAGCCAGAAATAACTTCATGCAAGCCTTAAAACAGGAGGAAAGTTTTGCAAAGCAGAAGTCTCGACAACATTGGCTTACGCTAGGGGATTCCAATACAAAATTTTTCTATGCTTCAATTACTACTCGAAGGGCTATTAACCGTATCAGCAAATGCAGAGACAAAGATGATAATCTTATTGAGAAGTTGGATGAGGTTAAAGCACACACAGAGCAATTTTTTTATTCCTTCATGTTCTTTGGAAGATTGTTTTGTTCATCATGTTAATCATGTGCATTGTGCACCATTTCATATGTCATCAATGAACTAATTAGTTCTTCAAGTGGTAAGTTGTTTAGGTTTTTAGCTTCTTGTATTGCAGTTACTTTTGAATCCCACTTCTTAGAAAGAGAATGTAAAATCTTGTGTACGAGTTCAAAATCAGGAAAACATTTACCAAGAGCTCTTAAACCATTGACGACATCCGTGAAATGGGTGTACATGTCAACAATGGTTTCGCAAGGCTTCATTCGAAAAAGTTCATAAGAACGCACGAGAATGTTGATTTTGGACTCTTTCACTCGGCTAGTGCCTTCATGAGTGACCTCAAGAGTTCTCCAAATATCAAAAGCCGAATCACACATCGAAACGCGATTAAATTCATTTTTGTCAAGTACACAAAATAAGGCATTCATAGCCTTGGCGTTTAAAGAAAAATACTTCTTCTCCAAATCCGACCATTCATTCATCGGTTTAGAGGGAAGTTAAAAACCGTTTTCAACAATATTCCATAAATCCAAATTCATAAAATTCAAGAAAACTCTCATTCGAGTTTTCTAATAAGTGTAGTCCAATCCGTTAAACAACGGTGGATGAACAACCGAAAAACCCTATTTAAAACCATGAAGAGCCATTTCTCTCGGGTGTAAATCTGAAATGAGAAATACCGGGCTCTGATACCAATTGTTAGGATCAAGAGCACTAAGAGGGGTGAATTAGTGCAGCGGAAAACTTTTAACGTTTAAAACTGCGTTCGTACGACAAAGGCGATTTCAGTAGAAAAGTCGATTCGTAAATTACTTTAACTTGTGATTAGGCAAGAAGCACTTAAAACGAATCTGTTAAGGCAGTTTGTAGTTGTGATGGAAATCAGAATGTAAGCGCAAACTGAAATATGATGTTCGTCCGAGAAAAGCGATTTACATCTAAACACGATTCGGAAAATACTGAGCTTGGAAACGCAATCGTAAAAGCATAGAAGGCAGTAAGCTATGAAGGAGGTTTGCAGTAAGGATAATCAGCTCAAAGTAAATGCAAACCAGAGAAGACGGGAGTTTACAATGGTTCGGTCAATCGTGACCTACATCCACTCCTCCGATTCCTCTTCCGTCGAGGCCACCGGCATCCACTAATGATCTTCCTTTACTAGGCGAAGATCAACCTCCTTCCTACACCCCTCTTCTCCTTTTACTGGGTTTAGGAGACAACCCTTACAAGCACTCACTCTCCTCTCTTAAACAGAATTCTAACACTTAAGCTAGAGGAGGGGAATTCTAGAGATTGCAACAATGTTTTCTCTCTTTTAATCTCTCTGTGCTTGTTTCTTTTTCCCAGGGATTGGAGGGGTATTTATAGGCTCCAAACCAGTTTGAATTTGGAGCTCAAAACTGTCATCTCCCGAAATTCCGGGGTCTGGTGGCTGCACTGCCTGACAGAGCTTGAAGGCTGAGCCTATGGGCGGTGCCACCGCTTGTCAGGGGTGGTTGCACCGCCTGGCAGAGCTCGAAGATCGAGCTCAGGCAGTGCCACCACTTGAGTAGGGCGGTTGCACCACCCAACCAGAGCTCGGAGACCGAGCTCAGGCGGTTGCACCTCCCAGCTAGAACTCGGAGATTGAGCCCTGGGCGGTGCCACCTTTGTGCGAGAAATCTGGGTTCGAATGGGTTGATCCATTCTAACTTAATCATCATGCTAACTACGACAATTCTTAAGACTTTTACTATAGCTTGCTCCGGTGCTTCAATCGCTTCTTCCGGCGAGCTTCCGGTGAACTTCCGGCGAACATCCGACGGACCTCCGACGATGCTCCTGCGGACTTCCGGCAAACTCTTGGACTTGCGACGATCCACTTGGCAAGTTCCGATGAGCTTCTTTTGGCAAGCTCTTGGACTTCTTGGATTTGTTCCCGCAGAACCTCTGACGACCGTCCGGACTTCCATCAAGCTCTCAAACTTCTAACGTGATCATAGTGTTGACTCCGGCGTAACTCCTACTGCATGTCTTACTTTCATCGTAGTTAATTCTGCACACTTAAAATAAAACTTCGATCGAGACAAATAATCCTAAGCAATTAACCAAGTTGTTCGGCATGTCATTGGTCCCTCGACGCTTCGTCCGATTCTTCGGCACATCGTCCTCTCCTGCGGCCTATTGCCCAATCGGCCAGTTGACACCGCAACTCTGATATCCTTGGCACAATACCCACTCTTCTTGGCCCAATGCTCGAGTCCACTGCTCGAAGCCTTCTGTCGATACGTCGATCGATCCATCGGCCCGACGTCCAATCTTCTGACATGTTTCTCTAGTACAATATGATTTTTCCTACTTTAATTGTCTCATCATGATTGAGCATTCTATTTTACTTAAAACACAGATTAAAACATAAACACATATCAAGTGGTTTCATCATCAAAATACGAGATTCAACAATGATCTCGTCATCCTTGCTTCCTAAAACATCAAAAGAAAATTTTCTTTGATCAATCTCTAAATGAAAGTCAATAAACCTATTTTTTTTTTCTTATTTCACATCAAGTACATCAAAAAAAATATTCTTGGTGATTCTCAAATCATGCTCTGATGCCACCTCTGACACGCCCCTCAAAATATCGATAATATTAAAATTTTTTCAACACAAATCAATCCAGGATCCAAACACACATTTGAGGTTACTAAGAAAACATTCAAATCAAAATTTCACCTCTATAATCTACAAATTTATAAACCTTATGTAGTTTATAAACATACAACATATCGCTCGTTGATTCATAAAAACTGAACCCAACTCACTAAAATAATAACCACAACATAAATTCACAAGTATGGGAGTCTATACAGTCACAAAACCAACGTTTACCATAAGTTCATATCATTACACAAATTAAACTTAACATTCCAGAACCCTAAACATGAGAGGTCATTTAAACATATACAAAATCCACAAGTTTAGATTCATCGTCAACATTTCATTAGATGCAGAGTGTGCTTATACAACAAAAACATAGATACTAAAAATGATCTGCCCAAAATCTTTTAGCTTTCCATTGCCTTAGCCCAATCTTAAAATTTAAGCAAGTGACAAGATATCTTGAAAAATTTATATAGCAACGGGGTGAGCATATAAACCTCAGCAAGTGACTAACATATCCATGATATAAGAGGGAAATTTTCAAACAAATAAGGTTTCATAATGCAAGGTAAAATATAAGAATCCATAGACATAATCTCATTAGGTGTAGAATCACAAATATCATTTCAATCAAACATATTTGGTTCATAACAGATGGAGCATAGAGTAATTGGAGCATATCAATTGCGTATGAAATGTTCCGGAGCATATCAACAACATATGGAACATTTCAAAGCATAACAATAACAAATGAAACATTTTAGAGCATATCAAGGGCGTATGAAATGTTTCGGAGTATATCAATGATAAATGAAACATTTCGAAATATATAATGGTATATGGACCATTTCAGAACATTTCAAAGAACGAATATGAAATAGAAGCTCAATCGTCGAATTTGACGTTGCATTCATCTCATTCTTATCCAAAGCATGTATAGAAACACATAACCAAAGTGTTAGAACCCTTGCAGATTTTAAACTTGGGGTTGATCTCTTTAGGGGATCGGCCTCCTTGGAACTCTATAGGGGCTCCTCCCTCCAAGTTGTTGCTCAAAGGCTGTAGAAAAGATTCATCTATTGCTTGTGAAAAAAGAAGGAATACATGGCTATTTATAGGGCTTCTAAACCCTAACTCCTAATAGGACTCCTACTTAAGACTCTTACTTCTAACCAACTCCTAATATGACTCATACTCAAGACTCCTATTCCCTTACAACTCCTAATTCTTCTCTAAGAAAAAACCTCCTAACAGAATGTCCCTCTCAATTAGGACTCTCCTAGTTAGAGTCCTAACAGAGTATCCCTCTCAATTAGGACTCTCCTAGCTAGAGTCCTAATAGACCCGCCCTCTTCACATCAGCCTTGTCCTTGAGGCTGAGATTCCATGAACTCAGCGAATCGGGTCTTCAGCTCCTCATATGGTTCCCATGTGGCGTCTTTAAGTGGTAGATTATTCCAATGCACTAGTACTTCAGTAGAGGGATGTCGGCGACGCATCACGATCCTCCGATCGAGGATAGCCTATGGTTGGGCTTGAATAACTCCATCCTCAGTTGTGTTGGGCAGTTGGATCTAGGGTAACTCGTGTTCTCCCAACTTGGGCTTTAGGCATGATACGTGAAAGACAAGATGAATTTTGGCATCCTCAGGTAATTTAAGTCTGTATGCCACGGCTCCAATACGCTCTGTGATCTGATAGGGCCCATAAAAACGTGGGGATAGCTTCATGGAGGCTAGAGTGTTGATAGAGAGTTGCTTGTATGGTTGTAGGCTTAAGATAAACCCAATCTCCCACTGAAAATTCTCTTTCACTTCGGGTGCGGCTTGCTGCTTCATTCCGGCTTGAGCGGTAGAGAGATTATCTTTTAACAGTTGTAAGAGTTTTTTTCCCTATCTATCAATTCTTGGTCAACCTGATCTACCTTGGCCGAGCCAATTACATACTTTGGAATCACGGGTCTTGGTCGACCATACAATGCTTCATAAGGGGCACATTTTGTAGATGAATGATATGTAGTATTATACCACCATTATTGGGAAGCCATTTCGCCCACTCTTTTGGTGGGTCGCTAGCTAAAAACACGAGGTGTCGATCTCTAAGCACCTATTTACCACCTCTGTTTGGCCGTGGGTTTGTGGATGATCTGTTTGTGCTCATCTTGAGTTTGGTGCCTTGTAACTGAAATAACTTCGGTCCAAAATTTACTAGTGAAGATCCTGTCACGATCACTTTACGATGGACCTTGGCATCCCATGCAGTTTAACAATATTTTCTATGAAAATCTGGGCAATACTAGCAAAGTGTGTAGGGATTTCTCACAACACAAAAAATGAGCATATTTAAGTAAAGTCGATCAACCACCACGAGAATCGTGCTTTTACCTTTGGAAGATGGCAGCCCTTCAATAAAGTCCATGGAGATGTCAGTCCACACCGAGTCTGGTATGGGTAGTGGTTGTAGCTTCCCTGGATTTGCCATAGTTTCACCCTTGTGCTGTTGACATATATCACATTGTGCCACATATTCAGCAATAATTTTTTTCATCCCTCTCCAATAAAAATTTTGCTTCACTCTTTTGTAGGTTCTTAGGAATCCAGAGTGCCCTGCTGAAGGTATAGAGTGCATTTCATGCAAGATGATTGCGATGCAAGGGGAGTCAGGTATAAGCACAATGCGACCTTTGTAGCGTAAATCCCTCGAATCCCAGGTGTAGTGGGCTATTGCACTTGGATCCTCCTCCAATTTTTTTATGATCTTGCTGATCTCTGGATCCTTCTTCCATTCTTCCCTAATGTCCTCGAGGAGACCGGTGGTAGGAAGGGAGATGGCTGAAACCTTAGCTTGTTCAGGTAGCTGTGAGAGTGCTTCTACAACAACGTTTTCTTTCCCCTTTTTGTAAATAATTTCATAATCAAATCCAAGAAGTTTGGTTACCCATTTTTGCTGCTTAGGGGATGATATCTTTTGATCCAAAAAGTACTTGAGGCTTTTATGGTCAGTTTTAATTTGAAATCGCCGGCCGATCAGGTAGGGTCTCCACCTCGTTACTGCGTGTACAATGGCAAGCATCTCCTTATCATATATTGACATATTTTGATGGGAGGGAGATAATGCCTTGCTAGTATATGCGAGTGGTCGACCATTTTGCATGAGAACGGCTCTAATTCCGACTCCAGATGCGTCAGGCTCAATGATGAAGGGTCTATTGAAATCTGGTAGCGCAAGTACCGGCGTCGTTGTCATGGCTGCTTTAAGTTTGTCGAAGGCAGCAGAGGCTTTGTCCGACCATTGGAAAGCATCTTTTTTTAGTAAAGAAGTGAGTGGTGCACTGATCTTCCTATAGTCCTTAACAAATTTTCGGTAGTAGCCCGTTAGTCCAAGGAACTCCCGTAGTAATTTCACGTTTGTAGGTTTCGGCCAGCCTTGCATTGCCTCAATTTTTGTTGGGTCTATCGCCACTCCTTCTTCTGATATTATATGCCCAAGGTACTCTACTTTTTGTTGGAAAAGCTGCACTTTGGTTGCTTAACAAAAAGAGTATTCTCCCGAAGGATCGTCAAAACAATCCGTAAATGCTGAAAGTGAGTCTCAAGAAAAGGGCTGTAAACGAGAATATCATCGAAAAATACCAGCACAAATTTACGAAGAAAGCTCCGAAATATATCATTCATAAGACTTTGAAAGGTTGAACGAGCATTAGTGAGTCCAAAAGGCATTACCAAGAATTCATAATGGCCATCATGTGTGCGAAATGCAGTTTTTGGAATGTCATCGTCACATACCCGAATTTGGTGGTAACCGGATCGGAGGTCCAACTTCGTGAAGACTCGAGCTCCTTTCAATTCATCAAGAAGTTCATCCACCACTAGTATTGGGTATTTGTCCTTGACGGTGATGCCATTTAAAGCTCGGTAGTCGATGCACATCCGCCAAGTTCCGTCCTTCTTGCGTACAAGTAGCACCGGTGAGGAATACGGGCTGCAACTTGGTCGAATCACCCTTGTTTCAAGCATCTCCTTTATGATCTTTTCAATTTCATCTTTCTGGAGGTGAGGATATCGGTATGGTTGAGTGTTCGCTGGTGGCTTACCCGGAAGGATTGGAATTCGATGGTCATGTTGCCGAGAAGGAGGAAGACCGCGCGGTTCAGCAAATATGTCGGCAAATTCAGTAAGCAATTGGGCAAGATTTTGATCTTCAAATTCTATTTTCTTCCCCTTTGGTTGCTGCTGGAGGTGGATCAAAAAGGCACCATTTACCTTATGTAAAACTTTCTCCATTCGTTGGGTCGAAACAGTGGTAACGTTGCTTCCGCGCTTCCCGCGTAGGATGATCTGTTTGCCCTTACAGTAGAATTTCATAATTAATTTAGAAAAGTTCCAAGAGACATCACCTAGTGTAGTCAGCCATTCTATACCAAGCACTGCCTCATAGTCATCGATAGGTAGGAGGAAGAAATCGGTGATAATTTCTTGGTCTTGCAGTAATAGTTTCACCTGTGGGCATCTTTGGTCGCACTTTAGGATTCTGCCATCGGCAACCTTTACGTCGAACTTGCTGCAACCTTCAATATGCAGTGCCATCTGAGCAGCAACCTTACTATTCAGGAAGTTATTAGTGCAATCTGTGTCGATGAGAACAGTGATCGGCTGTTGTTTGAGAAGGCCTCCAACTTTCATCATTTCCGGATTTGAGTAGCCGGCTAGTGCGTGTACCGTAATGTCGGTCGGCTGTGGCTCTTCTTCCCTATCTTCTTCTTCATGTTCAAGGCTCTCTTCTAGATATTCAATGACCTCTTCTTCTATTGGTTCAATCATAAGAAGTCTACCTTTTTTACAGCGATGCTCGCGGCTCCACGGCTCATCGCAATGCCAACATAACCCCTTCGCAGATCGCTCCCGAAGTTCTTCTCTTGTTAACTTTTTCGGTGCAGGGACTCGGTTGATAGTAGGGGGGGCTGAGGGCTTTAGTATTGTAGGTCGTGGAGTGATCCTAATCCTCTGGGCTTCATGGTTCAATCGCTCCTCTTGAAGTCGTGCGTAAGAGATGGCTGCCATAAGCGTGTATGGTTGTCGCGCCTTAACATCTCCCCGGATCTCCGGCTTTAGGCCCTCAATAAAAGTCCCCAATAACTGTTTTTCAGACTAATCACGAGTTTGATTAGATAACCTTTCAAACCTAGTTTGGTACTCTTGAATGGTGGAGGTTTATCAGATCTTTGCTAGTTGTCCGTCAATGTTCTCGTAATAAGTTGGTCCGAAGCGGATCAGTAGTCCTTCTTTGAATTGTCGCCATGAAAGGACTCCATAAGTATGTTCAAACCAGTCAAACCATTGTATGGCATCCCCTTCAAGATGTATAGATGCAATTTCCACCATGGATGCATCTGTAGTTTTATGGTACCGAAAATATCGCTCCGCGCGCGAGATCCAACCAATTGGGTCTCCTTCTTCCCATCTAGGGAAGTCCACTCTCATGCACGAATAGTTGGGGTCAGTCATAGAGCCTCCCCTCTCTTGGAAGTCATCTCTTTGGGCATGATGTGATTGGTTAGAGCTCTCTCCTTGATGTGATTTCTTCGGGCTTGGTGGTCGGCCCAGACTGAATTCGGTAAGGAGAGTCTGAATCTTATCCTCCATTCGTACCTCAAAGGCTTCAAATTTAGCATTAATTGCCTCCTCAGATGCCATAGTATATGACTCCAAATCTGTGATGTTAAGATCTCTCTTTTGTTGATGAGTTAAAGGCATGTATTGGTTTGATAGAAATCAGTGAAAGTTTGCTGCAGAATTGTGTTGTCTTATAAGAGCAGAATTATCGTCGAAGAAACAGCGGTTTCTCGATGAAATCTCCACAAAAAATTTGAGAGATTTGAGGAGAGAGTTGATAGCAATATCTCAGTTTATATGACAGCAAGGATGTCCATCAAGAAAATTTCGGTAGTAACAGCAAGAAAATTGGTGTAAGTTGCGATAGCAGAATTCTCATCGAAAAATTTCAGCAACTTACGATGAAAATTTGCAGCAATATAGGAACGAATTTTTCTTTTTTTTTTTAGATTTTCGGATAGGGATAAATAAATTGCAGCAGCAGTAAGGTAGGAAACCAGAACCTATTGCAATTCACGGGGAGATCAAAGGATGATCTGCGGTGGTGGAGATGATGGCGGAATTTGGCGACGATCTTTTAAGCAATTGTGGGAATTGCTTTGGATGGTTGTGGAGGGTTGATGGATGGCTATGGAAGGGCAGCGAGATGCCAAGAAAGATGCTCTAATACCAGGTGTTAGAACCCTTGCAGATTCTAAACTTGGGGTTGATCTCTTTAGGGGATCGGCCTCCTTGGAACTCTATAGGGGTTCCTCCCTCCAAGTTGCTGCTCAAAGGCTGCAGAAAACATTCATCTATTGCTTGTGAAAAAAGAAGGAATACATGGCTATTTATAGGGCTTCTAAACCCTAACTCCTAATAGGACTCCTACTTAAGACTCTTACTTCTAACCAACTCCTAATATGACTCATACTCAAGACTCTTATTCCCTTACAACTACTAATTCTTCTCTAAGAAAAAACCTCCTAACATAATGTCCCTCTCAATTAGGACTCTCCTAGTTAGAGTCCTAACAGAATATCCCTCTCAATTAGGACTCTCCTAGCTAGAGTCCTAACACAAAGCTCTGGATACCATATCAAACATACAAAAGGTGAAGTGGGACCATAACATAATATGGTACATCCATTTCTGAATGACCACCAAACATAAGTCTCCCACGTCTAGGAGGTCACCCATGTTTGGGAGCTCCATCCACCCACGTCTGAGTGAAGTCATAAGGGTCGGCAGAGCATCACAGGCTCTATGCATAACTCCCTTCACCATTTCTGGCAAAGGTTCACAATATCCCACAAATAACAGAGTATAAAAGGATAGTGACCAAAAATAGTACATATCGGAAGCACACGCAGAACAACAAAACGTACATGTGCCTTTACGAGTCAATACGAAGTAAGCAATAATCTTTCACCACTGTATTCAGACTTGAAAGGAAATGAAAGCAAGGGCACACATGAAATCCAGGCAATCACATACAACTCAATTCAAATAAGAAGGTTAAATGAATTCGATATCCAAAGGAATGAAACTAGAATAGGCACATATCGAAAGCAAATGCAGAACAATGGGATATACATGTGCCTATATAAGTCAATGTGATATAGCATAAAT